>WOGR01005140.1:0-14070 GCA_015342045.1 Leptinotarsa lineolata | reverse complement strand
TTCAGTGTTCATATAAAAGTATTTGTTTCGAAAGAATTTTTTCTTTCGTGTAATTCAATGTTTATATGAAAGTAGCTGTTTCAGAAGGGCTTTTTTCCATTTTGTGTCTGAAAGTTTCTTCTTTGTATGATCTACATATCTATGTTTAGAGTTACTTCTTCTTTAAAAAATGATTGCTTCCTTCCTTTGTTCGAAAAATTCCTACATTTTTTTTTTGTATCAAGATGGAGTAGTAGAAAGCCAAAAACTTTCTCTCCCATTGATTTTCTTAGTTCTTCCATGATAGATAATATGTGATCTATGCAGTGAAATTAGTGGTAACCTTCAAATTTTTTCAATTAGAAATCAAAATAAAGTCTGAAAACTGTGTCGAGGAGAGAAACATATGCATAAAAAGAAATATTTCGAAATAGGATTCCGAAACATTCATCTCTTCCATTGTACGTACACAGATTCTGGTAAAGGCCTCCCGGAAAACGACTACTTTCTTGGCTAATGCCACGATAGAAATTGAATTATATCCGAGAGACATTTATGCAAGAATCCTCACAAAGATTAGTCTCGCAGATCTGTTTTGAATCTGTTTTAAAATCTGTTTTTCCGTAAACCAGCTGTCGCCTCCCTACAAAAAACAACTCTCAAAAGTCGAAACGTGTACAAGCGAAGAACTAACGAGGCATTACCTTTTAACGTGGGTTCCTAACATGGGTTGGACGATAGCCAATGAAAATCGATCCCCGGGTTCACACAGCGGTCAATTAAGTGAGTATAAGAGAAAGATTTTCAATTGATAACAGCACCATCTCGTGAGCAACGTCCCAAGACTAACCCCCTGCATGAATGTCTATCGAATATAATCAAATGTCCATCGCAGTGCTAGCTGGAAAAGTAGTTGTTTTCCGGGAGGTATTCAACAGAACTTACTGTATAGGTCTGTTGGACTAGATGGATGTTTCGAGAGATGATAATCAAGGTACCAAGTGAAATTTGGTACTTGGTACTCGAGCTAGGATTAGCACACAAACAACAAATAAAACAAGAAATCTATATGTCTTTTCTTTCACCTCTTAAGAAGGAGGGCTGAAGGTTTCTAGGATCTCTCGTCAGTTTCTAATCTAGATATATAAAAATTGGTATTTTGGCTATTCATTTTGAATAAAAAAATATGTATTTCAGCACGTTCCAAAATCAGTTCCAAACCCAGTACAATAGGGTTTGAAGATTTGTATGGAACAAATTGAAGGCATAATAAATTGTTTGGGCAACAGGAGGGCACGGCAATGGGAAACCCCAATTAGCCTTTCATGGCTAATCTGTTCATGAGCAGATTTGAAATGGAAGCAAGGTAAGAATTGGATTTCTTTCCACGAACCTGGATTCAGTACGTGGATGATGTATATGCCACTTTCGATACGAATAAGCGTAAGGTAGAGGATTTTGTAATTTGCCTCAACAAGAGATTTGAAAATATAACATACACGTGTGGAATTGGAAATAACGAAGAACTACTATTCCTGGATGTACTAGTTATTGAAAATATCGATGAGGGTTTACAGTTTGATGTATATAGAGAGAATACGAGCACTTTTAGGTATATCCATGACAGCTCCCATCATTGCCCACAAAAAAAATGGCGGGACTACAATTTCTTGCCCACAGACTGCTCGTATTTCCCTTGAGCAAAGAAAGGTATGAGATTGAGAAGAAAGTTTTAGGGGGGTGGCTGAAAGCAATAGGTATCCATCAAACATAGTGGATGAATTAATTGGAAAATAAACTCAGGGAGTATCTTCGTAACGCCTCGACTTTTCTAAAAGAAGACGATTAAAAATTTATAGTGCTTCCATATGAACCCAAATACACCAATGGGTTGGTCCGAACATTCAAAAAATTTAATATAAGAGCGGCTTTCAAAACTACACGTACACTTCAACAAGTGTTGGGCAGTCCGAGAGACAAGACGTTGGAAAAAGAAAAGTCTGGGATTTACGTAATGAGCTGCGAGGAGGATTATGATAGGAAATATATTGGTCAAACTAAACGAACTATAGTAGCTCGCTAGAAGGACCATGTTTCGCATATTCAGTTTCATAGACCAGAGAAATCTAATGTCGTTCAATATGCCACACAGAACGAAGTGAGAAATGTCTAGAATTTTTGAGACCGGTATATGACAATAGGTTTCTGGATGCCTTCCAAAGCTTGAAATTCGAAAAGTGTGGAATGAGTTCCATGAATAGCGACAAAAGTCCTATTTCGAACAGGCCTGTGTTTGGTCTTATAAGTAATAATTTCTAAATAGAAAACAGATAAATATTCAAAAAATCACTAACATAGAGGAAATACATAACCAATTAGAGGTGATTTAGCATAGGAACAATAATAGGTAGTAGTTAGGTACCACTAACAAGTAATTTTTTTTTCGGCGAGTGGAAAAATCTTCGAAACACACCTGGTCGCCTTGTGACCAGGTAGTGTCGGATTTTTACCGACTAAAAAACCACTCATGAGTCAAGCAGGCCGCTCTCGAGCATTACTTTGGAATAGTAAACTATAGTGATGGTTTAGGGCTCTTCCTTTTTCTTCAGTTCTTCATCATCATTCATTCCGTTCTTTTCTTTTCTTTGTCAGGATGGTTTTGAAGAGTTTACTGATGGCTCCCCAGTTTTCTTTAGTTTTGAGCATCTTTTCTATCATGTTTTCCGGTGATAATTCTCCTGCCGTCATTTCTGCCTTTCGTCTCTGTTCTTCTCAACGTATGCATTCGAAGATTGTGTGTTCTACCGTGTCTATCATTCCGCAATACTTGCACTCTTCTCTGTCACCACTCACTTTAAACCTAAACAGATACGCCCGAAAACACCCATGCCTCGTTAGGACTTGTATGAGAAAGTAATTCACCTCTTCCCATTTTCTGTTCATCCATGGTCCTATATCTCTTATCAGTCTTTTCGTCCAGTTGGCCTTTCCATCCTCTATTTTCCAAGATTTTTGCCATTTTTCAATAATTTGTGATTTTGCTAACGCTTTTGATACGTTGTTTTGTACCATTGTTCTCTCTTCCACCAGCAGATCTATTGAGGGGGTTCTTGCAATCATCAGCAGACCTTTGGTTGATGGACATACTATATATAGTCACAATCATCTCCTGAGCAGGCTAACTTGCTTAGCGAAACGCGCTCGAGAGACCGTATTTTTGTTCTGGTGTTTTCAATAGATTCATTTCAGAGATTCCAGTACGAACTATCAGGATTTATAGAGTTGAGGCATGTCTACACGCCCAACCGTAGGGAGCTTGGTTTACCTACTATGAGATCCATTGTGGTGCAAGCAATATATTCTCTTTTTGACAATACTTCACAAAAAAATTTTTTGGTTATTTTATTCTATAATTGTCTGCGATTTTTCCACAAAGATCTGGATGCACTTTGTAATTAAAATTTTATCTCACGTCTTAAGTAGCTGCACCTCGAATGAAAAAATCGAAACTCCCTTTTCTCTAAAAATAGTACATCCACCTAATAAGTTAAATCCCAGTTCACTCGTTCTGCCATGAATGATTTAACCTCACGGGTTAAATCATGGTAACACACATGTCCACTAATAATTCACGATAACACGGAAGCCGAGGCGACTTTCTATCTCTTGAATGAATAAACATGCGGTTTTCACACCGTTGCCTTATACCGCGCAGCGCCACTGTGTTGATTCCGCCAAGTGATTGTAGTTGTAAAAGTTGGGAGAAATGAACTGGCACTGATAAAAATTCGTATATCATTATTGAATTGAACCGATAAATCCGTTCTGAGCTTTCATTTTATCCTTATTGGAATCGATTATTGCGCGAGAATGTGAAGGATTGTTTTTTCTCCTATACGGGGGTAGTTGAAGAAATATTCACTGGTTTATGGTGTGAATGGATTTGGTACACCATCGCGAGAGAGGCTGAAATTTTCGTGAATGTTTCAATTTCAGCGATTGTTCACTAATACGCTACTTACATTTTTAATCCTTTCGTTTATTTTCTTTCATTGGCATGTTCTGACTTATATTTCCTTCAAATTCCACGTCACGCTTTCTAATTTTGGTGAACGATATAAATATGCTTATGGTGCGTACTTATATTTTAAACAATTCGTTCGACAACAGTGTTGGAGGAAGTATTAAACAATGGCGGACGCAGCTCCAGCCGGTGGTCGTGGCGGTTTCCGTGGTGGATTCGGTGGTGGTGGTAGAGGATGTGGCCGTGGGGGCCCCAGAGGTCGTGGCCGTGGACGCGGTAGAGGCCGTGGTCGTGGAATGGAAGAACAAAAGGAATGGGTGCCTGTAACTAAGCTAGGACGATTGGTTAAAGATGGTAAGATCCGCTATTTGGAGGAGATCTACCTGTTTTCTTTGCCAATCAAGGAGTATGAAATCATCGATTTCTTCATTGAGTCAGAACTGAATGATGAGGTTTTGAAGATCATGCAGAAACAGACTCGTGCTGGTCAACGTACTCGTTTCAAGGCTTTCGTAGCTATCGGTGATAGCAAAGGCCACATCGGTTTGGGAGTGAAGTGCAGCAAAGAAGTTGCTACTGCTATCCGTGGAGCCATCATCCTAGCCAAGCTTTCTGGCATACCAGTCCGTAGAGGTTACTGGGGTAACAAAATTGGTCAGTCCCACACAGTGCCTTGCAAAGTCACTGTAAAATGCGGGTCTGTAACTGTACGTCTCATCCCAGCTCCCCGTGGTACTGGTATCGTGTCTGCTCCCGTTCCCAAGAAACTACTGCAGATGGCAGGTATTGAAGACTGCTACACATCAGCCAAGGGCTCCACTGGTACACTTGGTAACTTCGCCAAGGCAACTTATGCAGCAATTGCCAAGACTTATGCATACTTGACACCAGATTTGTGGAAGGAGATGCCTCTTACCAAGACGCCATACCAGGAGTTTGCAGATTACCTTTACAAAAATCATCGCAATGAATCTGCCGCTGCTCGTACTGAAACTGCTTAGATCGTGTTTAACACCAGTTTTATAAAAGCATCAAATACATAATGAGTTTCATTCAATGGTTTTTTAGGTTTCGAAAGTACGTTCCACTATGAGGCGTTGGATTTTTTGTATCATTGCAGTTTGGCTTGACAGTGCATTGAAAATTTGTCAATATTGCATTTACTGAATGGATATTCATAAATTGGGACAATTTTTATTGAAAAAAAAAAAGTTATACATTTCAGCTGAAAGATTTTAAAAAAGGTAGAAAGCAAAATTAAGTGAAGAAAGGTTGGTTGGGTAACAGAGAATCAATTTCTACTAATAGAAACTATTTTCTTGCAAACGTTTCGAATTTAATTAAATTCCTCAGAGGCTCGAAAAATAGTTTTTCTCCGTGTTGATATGTTGGATACATTTGAAAAAAATTGAAATAAATACAACTTTGAGACAAACACTAACACAAAGGGGCATGGAACAAACTAAGTATAATAAAGAAAAATTATAGGCTTGTTTTGCTTCACAGTTCCGTATAGTTCGATCATGCGCAGTTACTGAAATGTGTTTGGTTCTGTTAGATATTCCAGAACGGAAATTATTAGTTCGTACATTTGAGTGGGACAGGTTAGAACTTGAATTCGCTGTTTGGTGAATGACAATGTTTCGAACCAGTGCTGCCAGAATGAAAATGCAATGATGAACTAAATCCGGAGAAAATGTACTAAAAAGAATAGATATCGATATGTACCAAAACGGACTAAAAAGCACCTACACCGAACACAAAGTACTAAATAAATGGCGGGAACTTTAAATAAATAGCGAGAATTTTAAAATAATAATTTATTTACAATATAGGGATAAAACTTCACATTGTTACTGAAGACCTATATAAATAAAAAAATAAATATATACATTTATTAAAATAAAAATATCGTCTTAAATACATACAGATATAAATACTAAAAACAAAGATAACAAAAAAACATATATTGCCTATATCACTTATACAGCAACTAAAAAAAATTCGTAAATAGATAAAAACTTAAACCAAAAAAAAAACTTATTCACATGTCAACAAAACAAATTGATCTAAAACAATACTTTCATTTTCATTGACCGGCTCTAGTTCTAAAGCAACCTGCTTTTTTATTGTATAACAAACCTTTAAAAATAAAACGTATTGATACATGATTATTAATTATAATTTACAATTCACAACTTACTTGTCCATTATTATAATTTAGATTACCAAAATAGCAAACACTTTTTACCGTCGTTTACAATTCAAATATGGCAATTGACGATTTTGACAAGAGCTTCTTTTGTACTAAAAATAAATTATTCGCTAAAATGTACTAGATATATTAAATGTAACACTAACGTACTGAACATTGGCTGAAATCACTAGATCTAGTACGAAAACAATAGTTCTGGCAGCCCCGTTTCGAACTGACGAAATTCACCTTGAATTCGCTCTTGCGCACTAATAATATTTTTCATTTGCGTTGTGGATTTTGGTAGCGTTTTTTAATCTCATTTTTATCCGTATTTGTGTGTTTTATTTAGTATTTTATCGACAATTTCAATATTTGTATTAATTACGTTGAATATATTGGAGGTGAATAGGACAAAATAATATATCATCATTGTTCTTATACCATAACAGAGACGTGAAATGTATGTAGCAATAATAATAATTGTTATTACTTCTTTTTCAATTCCAAAAATAACACATCAGTATGAGATTACAAAGAGAGGGCAATATATTTTCAATTTTATTTTGGATAACCAGAGATAACGTCTTAGTTACTCCCATATTTTCCAAAAACCAAATTTTTTATATGTTTTGATTTATTAGTTGTTGGGACCGATCCAGAACTGTAATGTTCTGCACATTGATTTGACGTCGATACGTGACGGTTCAATAACTGTTCGAAATACAGAACCAAAACAAACCGTTTCCAGTGGAATTTCTTTCCTACTATTTTTGTAACGAGCTTACACTTGCGCCCCACGATTTGGATATTAAATGGAAAGGTTCAAAGGAAAATAATTTAGGAATCTAAATTTAGAAATATAACTATTCACGTACTCCAATATAATTTGGTAAAATAACCTAACAAGATTTCTGTGAGATAACAAAAGTCGATGAATCCATAAGGAGTTTTCTGTCGCTTTAGTATTCAAAACTTATTCGTCTGTGATTCAAATACATTAATTCTGGCGTTGAAACGATTACATCACAATCAAATATGATTTGAAACGTATTCATGATGATTCAACTAGCGTGAGGTTGGTTTTGAAACGGAATCGTTTTTGAATACATGCTCAAATACGATTAAACGCCAGAAAACGCCTAATGTCCTCCATATTTCCATTTCAAAGCGGGAGTTTCTACTTCCGTTTTATCTAGCTGTCCTTATTCTTGAACTCTTGGCGCTTCATTTAAAATTCACACTCCTGCTACAGTGGCGCCTCTCATCAAGGTTGGGGATAGTTTGGTCATTGTCTATATAGATAATGGTTTGGTGGTGCTCCGTGGAATATAGGGATTGAACATGTAGTACAGATTAAGTACTTAATCTACATTACATAAAAGTCCAATCCGAGAAAAAAATATGACAGATCAGTCGTGATCTGCTAAAAAAGTGGATTGAAAATATATATGTCTGCAACAGAAATAGTTTCAATAAATTTTTCGAAGAGATGGAAGTTGTCAATATAAATAAGCCTAGAATAGGAGTACCATGAAAATAATATCAAGAGAAATGTGGATGTTTATTTGTTGTGGTAATCATTGAAAATAAACACTACTACATTTAATATTACTTTCAAATTCAAAAACCATCATGCATTCTATGAGTAAAAAATAGATATTTCCACCAATCTTTTATACATCTCTAACCCTAAACGCTTTGCAAAACTGAATTTTAGAGTATGATATGTAGATAATATATCTACATGAAACCTGTACATAACTGAATATCAAATTATTCAAATGATAAAGTACCATTTATTTTGATTTAAAACTCACCTAAAATAATATCTTTTACAACTTATTGTCTACTAAAGTATGAATAAATATAAAATCACTGATTTCAGTCGCTTTATAAAAATTTAAGTGTCTACCTAACAACTCTCAATTTCATTCTCTACAATTTCGAAATCATGTTCGAATGCAAGTTCATTCATTTCTAGTTCCTCAATTTCCTTCAACACTTTTTTCCAAACATATTGCACTTCATCTTTTGACGAAACAATGACCTGTAGAAGATCACGAAGTATATTAATTTCATCTTCAATTTTTCTCTGAGTCTCCTCTACTAATTCTACAGTGGGATGTTCCATCATCCAATCTTTCACTAAAAGAGCAATGTCCACAATAGTAAAAGCAACAGAAATAACACTAGAGATTCTGCCTATATTCTTGAAAACGGTTGCTCCTGTTTGCCCGGTCATTCCAAAAAAGTTATAGATGAACTGAAAACTTTTTTCAGAAAAGTGCATAGTTTTTCCAATAATCGGAAGAGTTTCAATAGCTGCGCTCTCAACGTGATGCAGTTTGACTATTGTACTTAGAGCATTCATCATTTTCATGTTTGGTTCCTCTGTTAGATCTATACATCCATTAGCAATGCCTGAAATAATTGAGGTCCAATCGTTAAACAAAAGCTTCTGGTTTTCAAATTCAATTTCACTGATTACGTATCTTGCGATCATAAACTTACTCTGAAATATTTGTCTGTCTTCGTATGTAATAAACAGAGTGGTCCAACGAAAAGTATGCACCTTGCTTTTCTCCTTTTTTTTTAAATTAACGCAAAAATGCTCGGACAGGTCAATTTTGCTTTTTAGGAAGACACATTTTAGATGTATTTCTCTACCTCTCGGTAGTGTAAAGTGGTCTCGGTAGTGTAGAGGTTAGCACATCCGCCTTCCAAGCGGAAGACCGGGGTTCGATTCCTCGCCGGGCCACCGTGCTGGGTAATCGCACGTTAAAAGGTAAGGCCTCGTTAACCCATTGCTCGCACAAGTTTCGACTTCTGAGGGTTGACGTTCGCCAGCTGGTTAACGGAACGAACAATTTTAGAACAATTATGAGTACCCTTGTAGTCAGAAGTACTCGCCATGTCGATGTTATTCATGTTTTAGTTTGATTCAGTAGAATATCTAGCATCACTTCCTCCTGAGTGCGACCCTGTTTGAAAAATCTGTTCACTATTCAGTGTCAGCTGATAACAAACTGATGTAGTTTTCCAACAAACACTGACCGAGATAACAGTAAGCACTTTTTATTAAACGTATGTTATTATTCTAAATATTATTATTTACAATTCTTCTAATGTACGTCTGTTCACTATCCGAACTCAGTCGATCAATGGCTCCAAATGTGTTTTTTGTACAAACAAAGGTTATACGGCTTTTAGCAGGCGTTAAAAATAACCTCTCGCAGACATTTATACAAAAATTCAAAGATTCTAACTTTACCGGATATTTTCATTTTTGAAATGTGTGTATTCATACACACCATGTATTCGTACACACGCATTTCCTCTCACCATAATGTGAGTACAAGAAAGTGTTATGATTTTCACATAGATCCCGTCAAATATAATATAACCGCTAACACACCATCTTACTTGTGGCTGAAACTTTATAACAAGCTGCCCAAATCATTGAAAACTACTGATAAAATTTAGGTTTTCAAAACCACCGTTAAAAGGTTTTCATTAGATCATGATTTTTATACCATAGATGAATTTCTCAATCTTTTGTTATTTTATTTCTCCATCACAATAATGCAATGAAGCTGGAGTTGAATGGAATTGATATGTTCTGTCCATCATTGTATGCCCATGACAATTTTCCATATTTCGTATGTTGGGTTTGATTTTTCTTCAAGTATTATTTTATGAATGTACAAAATGCTATTTGACTTATCCTATAACTTTGTAAATTCTACAGGATCAATAAAGTGATTTGATTTATACCACTTGTAAGAAATTTTTTGACTCAAGAGTCACAATATGTCACTATCAACATTTCAAGTGTTTCCGTGAACTAAATTTCATTCTTAACACAAAATTTTATGCAAATTCTTTGATCATTTTTTTTTTCGATAGCAAAAAATCGCCGAACAAGCAAACCATGTATAAGTTTCATGCCTCTTACCAACAAACTGAAAAAACATGTTCCAGACGAGTGTACCTACATAAAAAAATTAAAGAATCACTAATCGAATGTATATAGCCCGTTGAGTTCAAACAGTCATTTTAGTTTGTGAACAGTCCATGTACACTTGGATTTCACAAATTTTAAAACTTTTACTAGATAACAACCAGTGGCACAAATTTCATGTTGATGATAGAATAACCAATTTCACTGTTAATGAAACGAAGAGGAATTTTGTATGTTGTTGCAATAAAAATTATCATATTATACGCTTACATACAAAAATTCTCTCCGTTTCATTAATTTAAACAAGTGTATTCAGCTTCCCAAGTTATCCAATTTCACTGTGTTTCTTGTCTTTTCCAAGATATCGTAATGGTAATGAGGTTTGAGTCTATTATATAGCAAAGTTTCGAGATGAAGTGATAACAGCACACAAAGATGAAGACTTGCGATATGACGTAACCCGAAAGGTCAGGCATTAAGTGTTTGCGGTCCTTCGGAAAGACGGCCAGGGACTTCGCTAGGATGTGGTCACTCCAAGTCCATTTCGGAGTGTTATCAGCTGGTCGTTCGAACATTATCTTGTTAAAGATAGACTAAACCAACACTGTAGATCCCCAGCATTTTGGACGCACAATTTTGCTGAAACCGCATTGAACGGCGCTCGCTGTAACAAATCAAATTACGCTGTGCTTTGTTGAAATCGACATTCGAGTTCCTTTTATATAAGACAGCCTCCCAGAGAAATTGTTCAATGACGTCCTTCATGTAATTTATTACGGCGAATCTCAGGTAATGGAAGGAAATCAGGACTCATCCACTGAACATTGAGGGGAGATTTCGAGAGACGATGGAATTCAAGCTAACAAATTTGGAGTTGTTAACAGCGTAACTCAGGACGAACTGATAGTGATACAGAAAGGTAGAATGGAAAGTAATCAATCGAAGAGCTGAATGGCTTGATAATTTAAATTTTATTTCTTTTTTCAGGTTGTGGCAAGTGAAAATCCGCCAAATAGAGCTGATGAAAATTGTGAAAGATTCTATAGAATTTGAAATGTGTTTATTTAGACTGAAAAAGTAGAGAAGTGAATTGTGTTTTAATATCAATATATAGTATGTCTTAGTTATTGAAGATCACATAAAAAACATTTTCATCATTGAATTGAAGAAAAAAGTTATCTTTCACAAGAGTCCTGCAAGAACTAACATTGGAAGCGCAATTTCACTCCGGAGTGGAGTAAATCAATATTTGATAATATCGTGAACTGTTATAGGAAAAAGTTTTTCAGAAATGGAAATGATGATATTACTTACGATTGCATCAATTCACATCATTTTTTTTTCATTCAGTGAAACATATCTCTTCAATGTAAATGAAAATTGAATATAATTACATGTCAAATAGTAAGACAACATTAAGTAATGGAAAAGTTATCACGTTCTTAATATTCTCAATAGATGAGTTTTCTTTGTTGAAATCAACAAAATTAAAAATGATGGTAACAAATAACTGAACCTGATTTTCCATTGTGACTCGATACAATTGTGTATTTGAAACTATATGTGAACTTTTCAGTTTTCCCTTTATTACATTTCAGCAGAGTCTCTAATGATTTAGCTCCGTTTACTTTTCAGATTGTGGAAGGTTTTATACACAATGAATTGAGTAAAAAGAAAACATCAAACGGTTTTGTTGAAAAAATGATTTAGATAATGTATTGACGACTAAAAAACTATTAGGAAGGACTTGGTAGCAGTCATTACACCACTCTCCTCAGCAATCTACGGTATTGATCAGATAAAAAATAATAAAATCGTTGGACGTAGTTTTTACATATTTACACAGGTGACTGCTACTTAAAACCTTCCGGATAATTTTCCAATTTTCAGTACATTATCTACTTGATTTATTTTCGATAAAACCATTTACTATAAAAAAATTACCTCATTTTATTTTCAAGCTATTGGTATCTAATGTTTATCCATCTTAATGCCACACAGTTCTTGGCCCGTTTGACCCTTTCACCTTAACGTACCATTTTCAGCCACCCTCATGCTACACAGTCCTCGACACGATACGAAATCCTCACTTGGGTGATTATCCCAATTCTGAGTTGACAATATTCAATTTGCATCTCTTTCATAGTGTACTCCTATGGTCCTAGTCAATACCTGTCATTTGATACTCATATTGAGATAGTTGTGAGAAAATATGTAATCTGCCATTTAGTAGCTGCGACCATCTTGAATTAGCATCTTTTTCAAAGTGCACAACTATTTGCTAGTCAAGCCCTGTCATTTCATACCCAAATCAAGGTAGTTGTGAAAAAATATGAAATTCGCCATTTTGTAGCTGCAGCCATTTTGAATTTGCATTTCTTTCAAAGTGAACTACTATTTTACTCGTCAAGCCCTGTCATTTGCTACCCATATTGAGGTAGATGTGAAAAATTATCTAATGTGTCATTTTATAGCTGCGGCAATCTTGAATTCGAATACTTTTCAAAGTGTACTACTATCCTACCAGTCAAGCCCTGTCATTTTATACCCATATTGAGGTACTTGTGAAAAAAATTAGTATTACGCCATTTTGTAGCAGTGGCCATCTTGGATTCACAGTGATACAAAATTCATTAAATTGTATTGTCATGGAAACTAAAAGTGTGTGTCAATATGCGTATCAATTATCAGATCAATTTGTAGTAAATTTGACCCAAACAAACAGGGCAAACTGAATGAAACCGGAAATCCCATCTTTTTGTTTCATTTTATATACAATAACAAATCTTGAGTAATCATCCACAAAAGAATCAAAATAGATATTCCCAGATACAGGTTACAAAGGCTCACATACATCTGTATGAATGAGTTCAGAAACACTAGTTGACCTTGACAAGAAATGAGGTGGTAGCTTCGCATACCCATCATTCCTTCCTCAAGACAATACTCATTACCTCTGTAAAATGCAAAATGGTCTTCAATCTGTTCTATACCTATTGACTCACTATCAGTGTTGGTTATTCTATTGTTATTTTGAAAGAGATTTTTATTTTGGTTACTACATTTCATAATATGCTTGTTTAGATCGCTTTGCTCGGATAAATCTTGTGACAAGTATAACATGCTTCACAACTTTCATTTTTGATATGACCTACTTCACCACATTTGTTACATTTAACTGACTTTCGCGAAGCACTGAATGATGATGCAACATCTGCTCCCGTTGTTTTAGTTGAGTTTCTATTTGCATCAAACTTTAACGTACAAACTCTTAATTCAAGTTTTAAATCTGACTCTGTGAATCTCCGTATAGCTGTTACTTACTATATTTTACAATGGAAGTTGAGAGGTACGTGCGCTTGACTTGAGGAGTAAGCTGGTGTATGCGTGACGATAGCCTTACGAAAAGTGTGATCGGGCAAACAGAAGTTAACAGGAAGGTATAGGTCAGTGAAGATAAGAAGAGAGAGAGTTGCGTTTCGTTTATTACTGTAGGGGCAAGAGAGAGAGAGAGAGAGAGGTGAGCACATATTTACGGTCGAGTAGTCTCTGAAGAATCAAAAAAAAAAACTATTATACGTTGCCACTAATTTTATCAGGAGATTCTTATCTTAATTTTGCGTCCGAAGATGGACAACTCTTGATGAACTGTCTTCAAGACAAATCAAAACTTCAAATGAATAATAACCGAAATGAGCCAACCACGATACATAGAACAACAATCTCTAGATATGTTTCTAATATATGAATCTCATTCCTCATACCATGAGCTTATTGTCTCGGTTTTACAATCAACCTCAGTAATTACTGATGTATCCGATATAAATGGAAATAATAATGAAAAATCTATTCAAAAATGGTAATTTATCAATGAAAACCCATGTATATACGTGAGTATACTATATATAT
>WOGR01005139.1:0-14071 GCA_015342045.1 Leptinotarsa lineolata | reverse complement strand
ATTTTTTGAAATTTTAAACAAATCAGCAAAGTAGTAACTCAACAGATTGATTTCAATCTTGAAATGATCGATGAAACGTTACAACCAGATAATCACCTTCTAAGCACAAAAAAATTAAGGCAAGATAAGGAAATTTTGTGCTGTTTTTTTATTTATTACTTTGAAAGTATTATTATATGGAAGTCAATGGAGAACAATTTGAACATTGGATTTAAACACGCAGATTTGATTTTTTTCTCATTGTGAGCATGATGATAACACAATTAAATTTTTCAAGAATGTGATTTTTTGACGATTGTTTGAGTTTGTAAATAGGGTTTAATGAAAATGGGCTTGTACATTGTGAAAATAACCAAATTATTCAAGGTGGCTCATTCGAGCTGCAAAATTGATTTTTGGCGAAAACGGTTCATCAAATTTACGTTCTTCCTACACCGTTGTAAAGAGGCTTCCAAGACCTTTCAAATAAAGTATCACTCAACCCCTCTCCCATATTTAAGTTTGAGGGGTTGAAGAGCCCCTTATTTGGGGGTTGCTCGTTCAAGCTTAAAATATACGTCAGAAAATGT
Source organism: Leptinotarsa lineolata (assembly GCA_015342045.1). Classification (NCBI taxonomy): domain Eukaryota; kingdom Metazoa; phylum Arthropoda; class Insecta; order Coleoptera; family Chrysomelidae; genus Leptinotarsa; species Leptinotarsa lineolata. The sequence continues at coordinate 13,502 of WOGR01005139.1, read as the reverse complement.
CTCCCAAACAAAATCATTCGACGTTTTTCGGGAAACTTTTCCCCTCACTTTGGGATAAGAAATATACGGGGTGGCTCGTCTCAGATGGAACACCCAGTATAAATTTCTCAGTCATATATACGTAAATCCCCAAATGAATGAAGATTACCTGTATTTCCTCTTTCCATTTTTCTTAACTTGTTTTTCGATATTATGTTCGAATTCTTCATATAGTTTTTTTTATATTATTAGTATTCAAAAATATGTAGGTAAGAATTGGATTAAAAAGTGTGCTAGGCCTTTGACTTGGTGTTTCCTTTCAGTGAAATGAAATGGAGCAATTGTTCCCAAATCCATGTTCACTCATAATAATGCAGAAGATAATTTTCTTGAGTCAATCAATTATATATTGAACTTGATTGAGGTTCTCTGATTGAACGTTATTTTGTCACATAATGTTGGTATAATTGATTACCAAGAGTGGGACTCGTCATAGCCATGAACGTTTCATTATTGAACTAATAATAGTACTTTGTAATGAAAAAAACTGTTTTAATTCGAGTTGAACTTCATTATCCAGATACTCAGAAAATCATTCTTTTCACTTCATTTTGTTACTTCTTTTCCGAAATATTTCGGCGTGAAATATATGTGTGCTTATTATTGAATTTTCACACAGCGTGCTTTTCTGGCTTATCTTCAAACATAAAAGAGAGTTATTGTAAACGATAGATGGCAAATTTCCACCGCCCTCTAAAGCAACCCTAAACTCATTGTGTTTTATTCTGCTGGAATTAGGCGCCTGGAAGAAAATCATTTCAGTTTCATCTGAATTCAAGGCATGTTTTGAAGAATTAGGTTCACCGCAATTGACTAGCTTCAGAGAATTGTCTACAAATTTCATTTAATGATTCAGGGTAGTTAACAAACATTGAAAGAATTCAACGATTCGAAAAATGTCTTATAGGTACCAGTGAGATGTAACTTAATTCAAATATTAGGAGTGCCCACTTCTGACGATGGGTACAAAACTATAAAAGACGATTCTGAGGCTTTTTCAACCAATCGTTACCCTAACGATTATGTTACGATTATACTAGAAAAATTGGTTGAATAAAGTGAGCCTACCTACAAAGTAAACCATTTTATACTTTTAAAATGGACGTTTGAAGAGTATAAAATGTTAAATTTATTTTTTAAATCGTTTTTTTAATGACCATAACGTTTACATACAACTATGTAATAAACGCAAAGTCTGTTGCGTTTTCAGCATTTATTCTATAAACCTGTTTTTCTAATATTACTGGAACTTAGAATGAACACTGGTGATGTGGTGCTTTCAAAATGATCCACCATTTTAAAAATCAACAAAGCTCTCAGAAACCACCCGCAGAGGTCTCAATGACTGATAATTTACTTCATCATTGATAAATAAAAAATGATTGAGTTACTGAACAATTTGAAATTTTTCAAAAAAATATGACTTTGTATTCCTATCAATATTATCTGTTGGGCTTTTTAAAAAAAATTGAACTTTGTTTATTAAATAATGGATTGGTATATCAGTAGTGCTCACGGAAATTATCTCGTACATGTATGTTCCGTACTCACATATATGTTTTCTAGTGATATCAGCATAATGATAATACATTTATTATTTACCAATACATAAAAAAATACAGAGTAATTCTTCAATACAAAAATACAAAAAAATGAAGGTGATAAAGATAACCTTCAGACTTTGTAGCCAATTCTTCCACAGTCCCCTTGAATTGAATATAAATTAATTGACAAAGGAGTCATAAGATCAAGTCAACCTTCCATAGCATTTCCTCTATCATCTTTCAAAACTGTTAAAATCTGTGTTTCTGTCAACCAGCTGTCGCTCCCCTACGAAAGACAAGCCTCAAAAGTCGAAACTTATGCGAGCTAAGGATTAACGAAGTCTATCAATGAAACGTTTGATTGTCTAGCACTGAAATAAATGTACAGTTTTGATTAGGGATTACTTGAGGAAAAAAACATCCGCGGGCGGGATTATATATCTTGGGCAATTTAACTAAATTTTGAGTTCTCAGATTCAAACTGACGCTGACCACAAAACTTCTATTGGGACAACCCTTAGAAATTCAACCACGATATGCGTACCGTGACAGTTTGATAAGGAATTAGATTCACTTTTCTAGGGAAGAAGAAAGCTGGTTCCGAAACATTTTGTGAGTCATCGAATAGTTACATAAAAGTGTTCTTTTTTGACAATGCAAATTGCAGCTGAATAAGTGTGCTCAGAGCAGAGATACGATGCCTTGTTATTTCCCAAAAATGTTTAGAAAAGCTACTGGGATTGGATAATAGTACTTAATGCTTGATAGCTTGCAATACAAATAGTGATTCGATACCAGAGCCCAAAAACATCGCAAATAATACCAAACAGCGCTGTTTCTTGATGATTTTGTTACATTGGAGGTACGAAAGCATTTTATATGCTCATCAAGAAGCAAATAAACAATTGAGCAAAATACCTTTTTGTAATAAAAATCCCTGTGCGGAATGTTTTTTAAACATATACGGATGAATATATGACAAACTTCATCTTTATTATTCGAATGAATATTTAAAATTTGTTAATTTCTTCTCAGTAGGTTCTCAAACATTTTTCAGCACTATCCCTAGTCAGTTATTTTCTGTTGGAAAGGTTCAGATTAATATAGCATTCCTTAGAAAATTTTCAAATAACCGTACAGAAAAAATCAAAAGGTCACTCCGTTTGAAGTCAAGAGACCTGGGAGACCATTGAATTGGGCCATACAATCCGTACTATTTATTATTGACCTATGCGATCATACTCTAGTCAAGATGTGCTTTTTTTGAACTTTTTTCCGCAGTCTCCGAAAATTATGGTTGAGGTGTCATTCGATTCGGAATAGTCTCTAGACAGTTTTTGAAAACGGACGACTTTCGGTAATGAAAATTGCAAAAGTTATAAAGAATTTAGTGAAAAATTAAAAATGGGTTTAGTTTTTTGGAAATATCTCAAAAACTAATTGAGATTTTTGAAATCGAAATAAAGATTCGAAAAGAGGAAGAAATTTCCTATAAAAAAATCTCTCCCGGAACTGTAGGACCAATATTTATAATTTTCCCGGAGCCCTGAAAATGAGCTCGAATTCGGGTGTTTAGCCGCGCGGAAGCCATGCCTGTTTGGGCCATTTTTACAAAAAAAATTTTTTTAGCATATAATATATATAAATTAAGGAATGAAAAAATTCAGGCATATACTCAACAGATTAATGAACAATAATCTGTCGGTAAAAAATGTTTATTGCAATATTGTAATTGTAATATTTTTTAAAGTGTGGAATTTTTTCCTTTCGTAGAGCTATGATTATAATGGTTAAGAATCGATTTCCGTTCGAAATATTGAAAAAATTATTATTTTTCAGTTATTTATCAACCATTTACTGCTTTTTCAGATGAAAAAGTTTAATGAATAATCGAAAAAAAAAATTTCATTATTATTACTAATATGTTTTTTTATCAGAAGCTACATAATAATATTTTTTTTAATTTTAGCACCTATTGTTCAAAAATTTGTTATAAACAAATGTATCGTTTATAACATAATTGAATTATTTTTGGAATCTTAATCTTTAATAAAAGTTATGATAATTTTAAAAAAAGCGTTTCTTAAAAAAAATTTTACAATGCGAAAAAATGCATTTGTTGATTAACATTTTTTTACCACTAATTATTAATATTAAGGAACCTTTTTTTTTAAATCATTATTTATCTTGTTTTTCAATATTTGGAGAAAAAAAAACTTTAATTTTTAAAAATTTTCATTGTCTATTAAATAAACAATTTGTTATAAAAGAATGAATTTTTTCATTTATTTTTTTTTAATTTTCAATTTTTTACCGAATTTTATAAATTTTGCGCTCCATAACTCAGTTATTATCATTCTTTTCTTATCATTTAAATTATTATATTCATTAAACTAATGGAGATACAATAAAAAATCCCAAGTCTAAATATATTTTTTGATTAATGGAGAATAAGTCTTGGGATTTTTTATTGTATTTCCATTAGTTCAATAAATATAATTCAAATGATAAAAAAATAGATGATAATAATTGAGTTATGGAGCACAAAAATTATAAAATTCGGTAAAAAATGGAAAAAAATACATGGTTGTTTTCCATTCATTGATTGCAACTAGAAAAAAAAATTAAAATGAAAAAATGCATTCGTTCATAACAAATTGTTTATTTGATAAACAATGATACATTTTAAAAATCAAAGTTTTTTTCTCCAAATATCAAAAAGCAAGATAAATAATGATTTTGAAAAATGGTAGTGGTAAAAAAAATGTTAATTGACAAATGCGTTTTTTTGCATTGTAAAGTTTTTTTAACGTTTTTTTTTTAAATCATTTTCATCAAAGATTAAGATAAAAAAAATCAATTATATTAAAAACAATGCATTTGTTTAAAACAAATTTTTTAACATCAAGTGATGAAAATAAAAAAAAAGTATTTTTATGCAGCTTCTGATAAAAAAACATATTAGTAATAATAATGAATAAAATTTCGATTATTTATCAAACTTTTCCATTCAAAAATGCAGTAAATTGTTAATAAATAACTAAAAAACAATACTTCTCCAATATTTCGAACGGAAATCGATTCTTAACCGTTATAATCATAGCTTTACGGAGGGAAAAAAATTCCACACTTGTATATGCAAGTATATGCAATCCATGAAAAATTAATATTCTGATGATAGTTTGAACAAACTCGAAACATTAAATTACGACCAAGAAATCGACCCCGTATCATACAGGGGGTGCTAAAATTACTATTATCTCCATTTTGCATAAAAGTGGTCAAAAGTTCATTTTTTCAAATGAAACCCCTTGTAAATTACTCGATAAATTGATAGTGCTGAAATTAAAAAGTCGCAAATTCCAAATATGAAGGTGAAGGGTAAAGGAGAAAAAAACAGAATAACCCATTACCAAGAAAACAATGAGATGAACAGTAGTGAATTGACGTAGAGGTAGTTTGCTGGACTCAACGTCATGCTTCATTTCTAAGAACACATTCAAACAAAACCAATAAGTTGCATTATTAGTTATAAGCGAAATAATGAAAGTGAACAAGGATAAAATTTCCGTATTCAAAAGTAAGTTATTCCGAAGCATGTGACTACAATTATTATTTCGAAAGTAGGAAGGTAGGTTTCCATATTATGTATGTTATTGTATACAGATGTTAACAAAGCATAAAACCAGTAAATCCTAATTGTTAAATTAATTCATAATTGACCGCAACCCTACCATTCTCAAATTACGGTTTTATCGTTTCATTCTACTTATTTTTATTTTCGCCTGAAACATGATTTCGTAGATTTCACCTTTCATTGTTAACTGTGCTGCTGCAACTCCAATTGTGATAATGGATTTAATATGTTCAATTCCCTTTCATTTTTTGTGAACTAACTTCCTTGTCTCGAAAGTATTCAATGTCATGAATGGTTAGAGGGTGGATATTATAAAGAATCGAACTGGCAACTCATTGGGAAAGACGTAATCGTAAGAAAAATGACATCAACACATACAACGAAATAAAAGCTGAAGTTGGAACCATGGCGTTAAAAGATCTTAAACATGCAATGTTCTCAAACACCAGAACTTCAACAATCTTATCGACGCACGTTTATTTAGTCAATTTGTTCTCTGCAGTTTCACTACAATACGGTGTACGTCATCAAACAATTGGACTGGTGGAGCGTCTCTTAGACAAAAACCACGTAAATCCACTAATAAAACAAGAAATTTTAGATCCTATTACTGTTTCTTTTTCCCAAAATACTTCCAATTTAACGAAAAATTTTATTCATGCAGTGAAGGACTAATAATGAGGAACCCTTTGAGTCCTTTGCTAGCTGAAATTTTCATGGATAACCTAGAGTATGAAATCCATAATAATCAGATAACTAAGAGTTTCTTGTACTGGTACAAATACGTAGATGATATATTAGTCTGTTTCACGGGCACAGATAGGCAATTAGGCAAGTTTTGTAATTATGTCGATTCCATCCACCCGTCAATAAAATTCACCATGGAAAAGGAGGTAAATAAGTCAATAAATTACCTTGACTTAACCATCACGAGAAATAACAATAAACATTATTTTGCAATTTTCCACAAATCATCCTACACGGACATTATCATATATAATTCCTCTATACATCCTTACCAGCATAAAGTAGCTGCATTCAATAGTATGCTTCACAGACTATCGAATATTTCACTGTCTGAGAGTAATTTCCAGAGAGCTGAGTTTAATCGAACAAATCGCGGTCAATAACGGTTATAAAGTAGATATTATAGACTCTATTTTTTCCAAAAAACTACAAAAGCAAGCCATTGACCAGGTATACCCAAATTCAAGATACGATAACGTCAGTTATAGGACATTGTCATATTTGGGTGAACCCACCAATAATATTGCCCGTTTTTTGGAAAAAGAATGAGTAAATGTAGCTTACAGAAAGAATAATAGTCTAAGTAAATTTATTCAAAACAATAAAGACAAAACTTTGTTGTCGGATAGATCAGAAGTATATAGAAGTTGACTTGTGGTTCCTGCCCAAAACTATATATAGACGAAACAGGAAGAACATTTTCCCAAAGAATTAAAGAGCATAGAAGTAGATTTGCAAATATAAAGACCAATTCCACGTTTGCAAACCATCTTTTAGCAGAAGGACATGACTTCAATCATGAATACGACGTGTTACATTTAGAAGGGAAAAGTTTGAAACTCAATCTTCTAGAATATTTAGAAATTAATAGATTCAAGAATTCAGATATTTTACTGAACGACCAATTAGAATTAAATAACTCCTTGTTACTAAATATGTTTTCGAATATGGAAACTGGTACATAAGCTCAGGTAATTCATTACAAACTTAGGTACGTATGAAATATTAAATGAGGTATATTTCAGGTACTTTGAATGTAGGTACTTCAAATTGTTAAGTTATATAATGCATGGTTTATGTAGAATAAGTTAGTTGTGAAGACACGCTAGAAGAAGACATTGCATGGCGAAACACGTGTTGCGTTTTAGTGAAAATCTCACAATAAAGTGTTTTTTCAATACGTTACGACAAAAGGTCCTTTATTTACTTCTTGAAATATTCAAAACGTGCTTATAGTATCGAATCAAGTAACACGTTATCGTGTTATGAATACATGTTTCAAGTTATCTCTTGAAGTTGACTCATTTATATTCATTGCAACTCGGTTTCTAAAAGTCTGTAATATTTTGAACAGAACAGAAACTTTCGGAAATGCATTTTTTTATCATATAATAAATAAAACTTACTCAAACATCACATACAATATCAATTTACAAATTTCAGTTTCAGTGAAATTTCCTTATCTTCACAAGCAGTATTCATACAGTGTATCTGCTTAAGTTCGCGCCATATGGAAAACTTTTTTATTATTATTTTACAGAAAAACGTTGTTCTTTATAAAAAGTTCGGCATGTTCTTAAACCATCGATATTGATTTTTCTCAGTCGTATACGTCTTTTCTAACAAAATATGAACTTGGCTCAGGAGAAAATAACCTTTATTTTTGACAATATCGAAAATTGTTATTGATAAGAACTGAAATCTACTTTCAAATATGTGATTACATCCAATTAAATTAATTTTATTTTATCTGTAGTTTTCTTTTAACTGTAGTTACGTGAAATCGGAATACATGATTTCTTGATAACAAGAATTATTTGATAGCGAACATCGAATGAAATTTGTTAACATGCCGATGATAGTCAGTGTGGAAAAAAAGTTGAAATTGTGTTAATCGTTGGTTATAATTGAAAAACTTATTGTGAATCAGCTGAAATATCCAATAACAGACATCAAGACAAAAATATACACCATACATCAGTAATGAGAATCATGAAAAAATTCAAAGTCATGTGGAGATGTCAAGATTCAAAAACATAAGTGAGAACCTGCTGCAAGTGAGAAGATGAACTCAAATGTAATGTGTGTGCAGTGGAAAAACCTCAAATGTCTCTGCGGAAAAAGGCATCTTTGCTTCCAGATAATTGGTAAGAATACAACGTCAAAGTTTTTTTGAGAACAATTTTCATTCATACAAACTACAATATATCGATAAGTCAAAACCTGGAGGCTACGATAGAGGAGTGGAATTTGGTTTCGTATTCAAGGAAAGCTAGAGGACGATCCTGTTTTGGCTGGGAAAATATTTTTCGATAGTTGTCTGACTCGAATCCTCACTTTACGATGAAAACTCGCGATCAATATCATTTTAAAACTAACTTTTGAAGTAGCATTTACAAGAATAAAAGAATTGGCTTTTTTATGAATTTTCACAAAGCCAGTAGCTTGATTTTCTTCATAAATCTTCCAAGACATGAACGGCAACAGGTATGGTACCAATAGGACGGCGCAACATACCATAGTACGATGAAAGAAAGTAACGGAATACTTCGAAAATATTTCCAATGGAAGGTTAATTCATAGATATTCCGATATTTTTGGCCAGCTAGGTCGCCATATTTAACCCTACTAGATTTTTTCTTCTGGGGTTACTTGAAAGGAAATGTATATCAACACAGGCCACTCACAAACGTAGTTGGAAACAATTCAGGATATAACTCTGAATATAGTTAGAAATGTGTTAAGGGAATTTTCTTCTAGAACGGAAATCTGTATGGTTAGAGAAGGCGAATACATTGAAGCAATACCGAATTGATGATAAACTATTACACGCTTGTTATGCAATTAACATTATCAGCACTGTATTTATGTACTTAATAATTATTCTAAAATGAATTATTATTGTTATGTATCATTTATTTTACTGCATCATCAAAATAACGCAACATAGAAGTTAAGCGACGTAAAGGTTATCAAATTTTTGATGAATTTAATTTTCCAATATTTTCAAAAATAAATCATCAATATTTTTTGGCAAATCTCGTACACGACTAATATCTGATGGTTGCATTTTAAGTTCAATACCATGCAGAACTCTCCATAAAGAATAACTTTTTTCCGTGAAATTAATAATAAAAAAGTTTTACATACGGTGCGAACTTGAGCAAACACACTGTATACGAAATTTCAATAATAATGATTGTACAATAGTGAAACAGCTTTCTTCGAGCCACTTTTGAAGTTCACAACTGAAAAAAATGTGCCTTCAAATGATATATTTGTTGTAAACCTGCTGAACAGATAGGTTTTCAAGAAGAGGATTTCAATCTATCAATCCAAGCTTGGTAAATATCCGTCTCGTTATCAGGAAAGCGACATCTTTCACAACACTTCCTTCGTTTCACCACAAGAGCGTAATCGTCTTCCATTTGAACTTCACTTAATGATTATTTCAACACAAAAACTGAATGCTCGACCTGAACAAGGCAGTAAATGTTTAGGGAGATGAAATAAATTAACCAGATCCAACGATAGTTCAAACCAAATCACATGTTAAACTGCTAAACACTCAACATAAAATGTGTCCAAATTTCGGCAACTGGCCGATTGGGCTGCCATCTATATAACACCCGAGGAAACAAAAATTTAGAAAGCAGCGCCCTCGCGGATGTATCCGAAAGTTTTCAGAAATAGGAGGAAACGCCAGGCTATATTTTTAATTTTCATTGCTGTTAACTGTGAGTATTACTTGTTAAATTTCGAAAGGATTAAATTCGAAAGGTTCCAAACAATTTACTTATGTAATAAAAAACTGCCGGTTATGCAATTAATTCAAATAAGTTTGATCGGATCTTGCGAGACCACCTGTAATCTAATACGTCTATCTCATCCAACGTCTGGCCTAATAGCATGTTTGGTCTGTAATATTTCAATATAATAAATTGACTTAGAGTTTTTGCAACCTGTATTAGATCCGAGATCTCCCCGTAATGAATTATTATAAGTATTGCACAAGATACTGTTCCTGGTCTACTCAAGCGTAAATACTAATTATTGGCATTTAGTTCAATGATGATTAGTGAAAAAAACTAAGCTCGGTTTCCGTGTACGTAAGATGAAATTAAACAGCTTGAATACTTATAAAATAACGAACAGATAAACCAATGATGGATTGATGCAAATAAAAATATAAATTGAAAGAGGTATTTCTTAGGTAGGAAAGGTTTTGGCACTCTACTTCTCCATCTTCATACAAGAAAATGTGGGAAACTTCCGAAAAAAAGAAAGAAAGCAATTGATTTCATACTGAATCTTTCACAAAGATGTGTAGATCATGCAAAGAAGTAACGTTCAGGCACAAACTGAAAGAAAAAGCCCTCTTGAAACAATTACTTTCATATAAACATTGGATTAAACGAAATAAAAAATACTTTCGAAACAGCCACTATTATATGAACATTGAGTTATACAAAATACACTTTTTTCTATTCAGTTTGTACCCCAAATATTGGTTATGGAATTGAAACAGATGTCATTCACATGATTGGTACACAATAAAGTCAAAATTTCGAGATTAGGGTCGAAATTTCAAGTTTAAACTCGAAATTTCGAGATTGAAGTTATAAATTCTGGATTAAAATCGGATTTTCCAGATTGAAGTCAGAATTTCTAGTTCAAAGTCATGATTACAGGGTCACCGTAAGGTCTCCATTGGGATCTGATCACAATCTCATTTCAGTGTTGAGGGAATTACCGATAAATGTTGGGGAACAATCTAAGCTGCGCAGAGTTTGGCATTACAGATCTGCTAAGTGAGAGGATCTTCAAGACCATTTCCGAAATTTTCCGAGGCAACATGTTTGTTTCAGCTCTAATGATCCATCAACTTGTGCTTCTAAATTTACGGAACTTATTCTATCACCCATGGATGCATATAATCCTTTTTTAATGAAACTAATTTCTAACTACAAACCTTGGTTCAACAAAAATTGTGAGCAAGCCGTCACCTTCAAACATTAAGCCTACCGGCAGTGGCGCAAAAATCTCAGAGCCGAAAACCGAACTAGGTTTTTTAACTGCAAACTTAGAATTAATGAAAGCAAAGAACTTCTCAATCAGAGAATCAGGGATAAACTGCTTGCAAATCCTAACGGATTTACATCCTTCTGGTCGGTAGCTATGCAACGTTTTATTTTTCACTTAATTGATTTTAGTCCATTTGCAAGGCAATGTGATTAGGATGTATCCCCTTGTATTGATTTATATTGATGAACTTGTAACATGCCATTCATTTAATACAATATTTTCACAGTTGGCAGCAGTCCAGTGGATACATCCTCAGATTAATCTCATTTTTACTAGTGGTGAGACAGATTCAATATGTGTTTACATTTATAAACGTTACAGCTGAAGCTGTTAATGAAAACTTTACGAAATCCACATTTCCACCACTAACACAAGCGGATGGTTCAATTGCAACAACAGCCATAGAAAAAGCAGATCTACTAGCTGAACAATTTGCGTCTCATCCCACAGTCGATTTTTTGGGAAAGGTACCAACCACCATTCCCTCACTAGAATTCACAATGCCGGTCAGGCGAATTTTGGAACAGCTCAATATCAACAAGATGTCTAGGCCTGGTACCAGGTAGGCATCGTACTTATAAAATGTGAAAATGAACTCATACCAGTATTTTGCAGACTTTTCAACCTGTCTTACAAAAAAGGGGCTTTTCCTTCTTGTTGGAAGATTGCTCGCGTTCAGCCTTCTCCCAAAAAGGGTAAGAAAAATCTTCCAAACGACTATAGATCAGTCGCTTTGCTATCAGTGATATCAAAAATCATGGAGAAAGCGGTAAACCACTATATCCCTAAATATTTGGAAAGCTTCAACGTCTTGAGCGATCATCAATATGGCTTTCAGAAACAAAGATCAACAGGGGATCTTCTATAGTATGTCTCAAAAAACATGGGGAGTCAAGAGCTGTTGGGCTGGATATATCTAGTCTTTGACAATGTGTGGCATGAGGGTTTGCTAGCCAAACTTTGATGCTATAGTCGGATCATTTCTGTGTAAGGATCTCCAGTTTCCTGAAAGAACGTTCCCTGCAAGTGGCCGTCGATGGATATCTCTCGAATACTTTTACCATCAACGCTGGTATTCCCCAGGGATTCATATTGTCTCCAACCCTCTTTTTAGTATACATCAACGACTTATTGGCAGAAACCAAGAATCCAACATATTGCTTTGCTGATGACAGCACACTTGTCTCGTCATTCCATTTGTACGGCTGCGAATGCACATCTTCACCGACAGCAAAAAGTTGCATATCACTTGCAACCTTGGTAGTCTGAAACATCGAAGAGAGATTGGAGATTTTTATCTCTCCTGTAGATACTTTCACGGGAACACGGGAAGTGTTCAAGTGACTTGGCACATTTGATTCCACCGAGAGCGGTACATATCAGAAATACGCAACGGACTGTGGCTGCTCATCGTGTTGAGGTTCAACTCAGTACACCTCGAACTTCACTGTTCAAGAACTCTTTCATTTGGAGAACTGGGTTTATGTGGAATAAACTTCCTGAGAACGTTTCACCAAATGGATTCAATCTGCAGCGGTTCAAATCCAATGTGAATCACAAATTTTGCACAGGCACCGCTTTTAGAGCACCTTAAGGATTTTCTTGTAGTGCTTGTGTTTTGTCCGTAAAAAAATCCAAAATTAGGGTCGTAGTTTTGAAATCAAATTCGAAATTAAGCCATTAAAGTCAAAATTTCGAGATTAAATTCGAATAATAGATATTAAAGTCGAAATCTCCAGATAAAAGTGGAAATTTCGAGTTTAGGTCGTAACTTCGAGATTGAAGTTGAAATTTCAAAATTGCAATCGAAATTTCTAGTTCAAAGTCGTAATTTCAAGATCGTGATCGAAGTTTTGAGATCAAAGTCAAAATTTCCATACTGAAGTCGAAATTTATAGATAAAAGTTGAAATTTCGAATGTTGATGTCGTAATTTCCAAGAAACAAATAATAAAAACACATGGCCCTTCGCTGCTTTCGTAATTTTCTGATATAATACTTCAATTTGGACGACCTTCATGGCTTTCATCACTGAGTGCAAGGCACCTACGATTAAGCTCATTACACCAGCGTTTCACTGTGGCAAAGGATGGGGCTTCATCACCAAAAGTCAAAGTAAGTTGACTGATTCACTTTTGTCTTGATTATCCGCGTCGTTACCAACACAACTCTTGTTCGAACGACAAAACGTTCTGGAGTAGGTTATGGTTGAGATTGCTTTACACGTGTAAAAGTATCTTGGTTATAGTTGAAAATCAAACTTTCAATTGGAAACTTTGGATGGAAAAACACTTAGTGTTGCCAAGGCTCAATATATAAATAGTGTCCCAATTTGGCGTTTCAGAAATTTTAGGTAGATATACAGGGTGTCCCTGGACTTCCTCTTTTCCTCTCGGGAATGTATAGATGGGGTCAAAATATCACCAGTACTTCATATAACTTTTTTTCCTA
>WOGR01005138.1:0-11400 GCA_015342045.1 Leptinotarsa lineolata | reverse complement strand
TTCTATCTTATCCTTTTCGGGAGTGTCTGTCGCTATCATACTTTTGTCTAATGTCCTTTAGGTGTAATGAATACTGCCCCTTGTTGTGAAGTTGATGGCCTTGGCGAAATAGTCATTCTGGGCACTGAATCCTGTCGCTTTGGTTCCAGTTTGGTCATGGTAGGACGTGCTGACTCTTCTTGAGCATTGGTGTTTATTTCTGGCTGTTTAAAATTTGGAAGTTGGTCATATTTATCTAGAGCACCAAATGGAATCTGAGGACTACCTGTGTCTAGATTCAAAAAAATGATAGGTGAAGAGGGAGCCCCATCGTCTTTAATTTGTGGGTCTGGCCTATCTGTTACAGAACTTGGTAAAAAGTCCTCTTCTGTGAAAATTGATTCATCAAACGGAAATATACCGCATTTTTTAAAACCACTGATAATATTTACCGGTGTCATTGCTTTTGAATATGCAAGACCTACACATTCAGCTATTTGATAGATTGTAGATGCATGTCCTGCGTTTCGGAGCATTCACGAGTCAACTGCTGCATTATAAAACGTTTTAAAAGGTCCATTCAGCCCAACATCTAGGGGCTAAAGTTTTGCAGTAGTGTGGGGAGGTACGGTTAGTATTGTTACACCAGAAGACTCAGCAATATTTAGAGCTTCTATTGACAGGTGACTTTCGTGGTTATCAGAATGAGAGTGTAGGATTAACCTTTGATGCAGAGGTGTGCTTTATGAAATGATTCATCACCTCAACAAATAACACTGTGTACTATACCAATTTGAGCCCCTGTGTGCAGACACCACTTTTTAACCTATAAGGTTACATAACTATTATGGTTTGTGTAGCGCGCCGTCGACTGGAGAGTGCGGAAGGTGGTAGTAGACAGGTTGTTTCGCGTTTGCAGTACGGTTGGGCAACGTCACGTTTTCGGGATATGAGTGGTGGTGCACTCTGTACAACTGGGCCACTGTTTACCACCTGACCCTACACATTTTCTTATTGACTCACATTAAGAATTTAAAAATTCTTACACAAAATAAAATGCATTATTTATTAGGTAACTGTAGTCTTGATTTAAATGTTTGCAGACTGCATTTATTTACAAATAGTTTAAATGCATGGTTATACTAGACGATACCTTGAAAACTTGTCCCACAGCCCAAAGTAAGCTAGTCTTAGCTCACTACCCCTTCACGTGTTGCAGTTATGACACATTACTTTTTGTGTAGTGACCTTCATTTTTTTATATTTACAGCTAATACATATATGTACAGGCAAGGAAAAGTATGAACAGCTAAGTGAATGTGTTCTTACATGATTCTTTTTCTGAAGTTTAAATGCTTTCATGGCGCGAGCTGAGATTCCACAGAAGGTCAATCCGTAAGGTAAAATAGACTGCACAAGTCCATAGTAAATTAATTTCAGCATTTCTAGCAAGATAGTTCCACGTAACTGTTTCATCACAAAACATAGACTGATCAGTTTTGTTACGATATTTTCTATGTTAGTTTTTGATCGATGGTTAGACCTAAATATTTGAAGTGTGTTACATGCTCAATGGACCTGTGATCCATTTTTATAGGGACAAAAATCATAGGAAATGTGTTTTTGCTGAAAAATCATATATACCATTTTACTGAAATTGACTGTTAACCCATTATTTTTACACCACTTAGAGAATTCATGTGATATCGCATTTGCTGCTTCTACGGAGGTAGATAGCTCATTTCGTGCCAGCATTTGAGTTGTGTCATCTGCATAGGTTATTGTTTTTTGTTATGATATATTTGAATTTTCTATATCTAGTATATTTTCAGAATTTTCCAAATCCAAATCTCTCCATGAGTATGTAATCAATGGATTTTTTAAATATTTGTACATCGAGAAAAGTGTTGTAGTTCAGGTACTTAGGAACAGCTTTTGTTTTGGATCCCATAAATAAGTGAATTCTGTTGGGCAATAAACAATTTATTCATTATTATTATAATTATGTTTTTTTCATGAAAGAAGATAATTTCAGCTGTAATATTTACAAGAGGATTTCAGAAAATTAATATTAACATCATAAATATACACATACTATTACACATCATCCATACATTTGTGTTTTCTATTCAAAAGAAAAAAACAAGCAGCTCAACGGGTTCTCTAGCTTGACTCACCCTAACAGATAAACTTTTTCACATTCATCTCAAATATGTCCTACATATAAATTAATTTAAAAAAATCATCATATAACACAAACAAAAAATCCGTCTGTTCTGTAGGTTCTTTTTCAAACACTGTAAAACTTCCAGGAAAAATAGTTTGCTATTCGTGAGTATATCAGTTATTCTGGTATCATGTCAATACTAAGTTCTTCTCCCATATTGCTAGGCGACGTCTCTAGCTCTCCAATGTCATTGGATTCACTGAAAAAAAGAAAAATTTCATGATCCTGTGCATGATTTTAGTACTCACAATGCCCTCAATCTGGGGCACTTAGTACTTACAACATACCTGTCTAAAGATGGTTCGTTACTGAACATTTCCGTTGGAACCGTTGGTGGTGCTCTCTCGGGGACGAATTCCATGAAACTCTGTGACTGCAAGTGTCTTTCCACTTCTTCTGGAGTCATGTGACCATCTGAGAGAACAATGCCAGCAGAAGGCATCTGCAAATGCTGATGAAATGAATAACAGTGAATTAGTCGATGCGATGAAACAAAATACTTGGAGCTTTAAGAGAAAGACATATTAATAAATTTTCTCCAAGTCCTTTATTATATTTACAGCAAGAGCTTTCAAAGCATCATCTTCTCCATGATATTTCAGTAGGTATTTTTAAAATATTCATTTGGTTGTGCAGATCTGAACATATGTATTAAACGTTGAGTATTATATTTACTGCAAAGTATTTAAATTCCATTTTATATCACAACTTTTCGAACGCCTTCTTCAGAATTTTTTCTAGGGACAATATCAAAATGCATTACTGCATTTTGCATCTGCAAGACTAACCTCTGTGAGATATCTTGCATAAACGTCTGTTGTATATAATTTAACATTCAGCGTGTTCAATGTTTTGGAATTTAATTCGGAAATATTATTTTCTTGTATGTACCTATCTCTCCTCGATACATTCTTCAGTGTTGATTTATGCATTACTGAAATAAAATTTGAGTAATTGAGCAATTCACACTGCCGTATCACCTAAATAATCGTTCATGATTCTGAGTAAGTAATAGATACTTAAAGACAGATTTTATTTCCTCTTATGATAATTATTTTTGTTAGAATTGGAATGGCCTACAGAGTGTTATTTTATTCCTTGTTGAGTTTCAGTCTGTTTGCAGGTCTTTTTCGAACTGTCAAAATAATTATGTAATGGTTAATCCAGAATCAGCTAGTTGCATGGAAAAAATAAAGAACATTCCGAGAGATTCTATCAAAATATTAGGCTCTATAAAGAAAGTGAAAAAAATCAGCAACAGGCGCAAAAATGAAAAAAAGCGGTGATAAAAAAATTAAGACGAGAATGCAGAAAATTATACTAGAGCAGAAAAACTTAGCATCAGAAAAAGCACAATTTACGTGTTACTGAGTAGGAAAGTAAGATTTAAAACAGGTATTGTTTTTGGTATTAGAGAGCTTAGTGAAACTTAAATTTTGCCACAAATTTAGCATATTTGGACTTCGATCTCTTGTGATATTGTAAACAGTTGATAACAAAAACTGTAGCGAAGTGAAAACAATAATTAATTTGGTGAAACAATACACTGAACCGTTACGTTTCAGATTCGTGTTCAACGGACAAAAATATGAGTTCAAAAAAATTTCAGTAGTATGTGAAACCAAATGATTAACTCATGAAGAAATATTAGAAAATTATATTTACCACATTCTGAGGGATGTGTTTCGGA
This sequence comes from Leptinotarsa lineolata, assembly GCA_015342045.1. Classification (NCBI taxonomy): domain Eukaryota; kingdom Metazoa; phylum Arthropoda; class Insecta; order Coleoptera; family Chrysomelidae; genus Leptinotarsa; species Leptinotarsa lineolata. The sequence goes on along the minus strand of WOGR01005138.1, from coordinate 7,504 downwards.
GGTCTAGGAGCTGGGGGTCTTTTTCTTCTCACTGCTGGCGTTCCCTTACCAGAATTAGTATGGTGATTGCTAGAATGGGATCCTGCATCTTTCCTTCTAAAATTATGAATCACACTGAATTTCTGTCATTGTTTGGCCAACAATAAAAACTTACTTTTTGAGAAGTTCCATCTTGACAACCTCTCCATCGTCTGATGATTCTGTTTCTTCTGATTCTGAGGTACTGTTATCAACTTTCTCATGCATTAGCAATCTGTCTAACAAGAAAGTTCGGTCTCTCGTGACCATCAACAGCCGTTTTTGGGCCGACCTGAGGGCTTGCTGAAAAGCCTCATTTTCCTACAAATGAAAATTATACAAATATTGCATGAATTACAAATACTTTGTTCAACTTACATAAACTAGATTTTGAAATTTTCTTTTTAAATACTTATATTCTTTCTTGAACTTGGACTCTTCTACTGCTCTTTCCTCTTCTTCAGCTGCAGCAGCTTCATTTGCTATGGACCGACAATACCACCCTTCTAACATTTTCAATTTTAGCGACTTAATTATTTTAGCAATCTTGTTTTGTTTACATTGATAATAAATGAGGTTAGGAGTAAATTGAACTTCAGAATTTACTATTCTGTGATCGAACCACAGAACAACTTCAAAACTATAATGTCTATGCACAAAAACTTATAATGTACTCTTTTGATAAAACTACTACAGCTGCCGCTCTGTTTCTCATCGGAACATTATTCGAATGTTATGTTATTTGATATAGGTTCAGAGGAAATAGAACTTGATCCAATAAGCTGAAACTCGCCAGGCAATTAACTAATTTTGATATACAAGAAGGAAACTATCTCAAGAACAATTATAACCGGGATCGGATCCAGCTTGGGTCACATTTTTTATATTCAGTTTTCTTTTATTTATGTCTGCATACCGCAAGTCCACACTTGATTGATTATATTAATGTTTGAAAGTGCTGCAAATATAAGAACAGTTCTTCATCACTTCATTTTCATAAGATTCAATTTTGGCCAATGTTTTTGTATATTGTGAATAATAAATTATCTGGGTAATGGAATTGTATGAAACCTGACCGATTTTTTTTCCAAATATGAGGTGAAGCCTTAGACAAGAGAAGAGAGGGTGAAGCCTAGCACCGATGGTGCGCCGTCGGTGCAGTTCTCATTGCTCCTGTTACTCCCTTTACATCTTATTCAAGAAACACTTTATTGTGAGATATAAACTGAACATTGTATAATTCGTTTTTATACATTCTTCGAAAAACCAGATGTTTTGTTTTATTGAAGCACATTGTAGGATTAATTTGTCATACGAAATGGCCAAACCCGTAGGGGCTTTCTTACCCTTTACATCTTGCCTACTTTGTTGATAGCGATGACTTGTTTCATCTTTAGTCATCAAATGAAAGATGACTGAAGAGATAACTTGAATTATCATTTGAATTGATACTGCTTATAGTAGAAGGAGTGAATTACAAACGACCTTTACCCTTCTGCCTGGTCAATGAAAATTATTTTATATGAAATATAGTATGTTAAAAAATAAATAAAGAATGGGTTGGCTGAAAAAGTCCAGGCCAGACTATAAATAATTAAAAATTCGAAAACAACTCTTTTAAATATCATACTCATTTGTTTGATAGATCAGTGAATACTGAGGATTATTTTACTGCAATTAACCTTAAATGTTAGAATTAAGACAATGTGCTATTACGTTGTATTGCTATTTATTTTCAATATATCATTATAAAAAATGACTAAAAAGTGTTTTTATGTGACTTGGAAGATTCTGTAATTTATTTTAACGGAGAAACTTTGAAAAATCGATCGATGAAGTTGGTTTTTCGTAAAAAAAGACTATTCTATTGGCAATAACTTATGTTATGAAGGAGTGACTGCCTTGGAAAAATGAATACAATGAACCATTCATTAATTGCAAAACGGATAATAAGGTAAATAGTAACGGGTGATTTTTCGAGGGGTACAGGATTTGATTTTCAAAAAAAACACAATAATTTTTGAAAAATTGATGAAACCTTTATTGGAATCGATAGAACGATCAATATAATTCAATGTTTGATGATGATTTTATGCAAATGTTGTCCGCGGCTCCGTTTTAGATGGCCCATGCGCAAGGTCCAATTTTGGCACCCTCTCTCTAACACATCGAGCGGTATTTCACGTATAAATGATTCAAAATTGGCTTCCAGAGCGTCAGTCGTTGCTGGTTCATCCCTGTAGACATGTGAGCTGGTGCATTGTTTTGATGAAACAACACTTTTTCTCAGCCAAATTCGGCCGTTGCAATAAGTTCGCATAATACTCGCCATTGATAGTTTTATCTTTCTTAACACAGTCAGTGAAAATTATCCCACGCGCATCCCAAAAAACCGATGCCATGACCTTGTCTGCAGATTAAACGGTCTTCGCAGTGGCGAATTTTCCAGCAGTCTGAGTAGGCTAAAGCCTAGGGCGGCAGATTTGGTTCATAAATTTTTCATTTCGATTTACAAATTTAAAAATAAATATTACACACACGAAATACGAATTTCGAAAATTGAAGAGAAATTAAAATATTTAACAAAAATCTAAATATAGTCCTATATAAAGTGCTGACTACTAAATATTTCAACATCTCTACATAAACAATTGCTAAACGCTTCATTAAGTATACTTTGATGATCATAAATTTTTAGAATATCGCCATAGCGATTTGATATTGTAGTCGAAATTTAGTTATTTTTACATATTTTCTTCATCGATGATTGCTACAATTCTTTCTCCGTGTACCTAATAATTATTTATGACAACACAACACAATCTTGATATAATATCGATGGTTTAAACATTATTGCTGTAGCAAATTTGCAAATTGCCATATTCAATTTCAGAAATTTATTTCTTCATGCGTAAAAATACTGACTGAAATTGACAAATTTTTAGTGAATAAAAAACTAGTTCAATGTCTTATAGAGATATAGTCTTTTGATTTGAATTAATCGGATAAGTGATGTTTGAACAACTGCGACTTGATACTAAAAACATTTCCTCCACAAAATATGAAGTTGGACAATTTTCTGATTGGAAAATTGAAACATTTCATCTGTAGTAAGAAAAAGTTTGGAAAATCCAAATGAGCATGCCTTAAGCGCTCATGTGGTACACGAATTATTCAAATTGGATGTTTACATTAGTATTATTTTCATTAAATTTTTCACAAAGCCAACTTTTTCAGAAAATGCCATAAGGAATGAATTATTTCGTGATAAGATAAAACAATACTGAGCAGAAATTTTTTATTCAACGGCTTCTCTCCAGTCAAATGAGTATAGGGCATTCTACGCCAAATCGACTACTTTTTACCCCGACCCCCTTTTGATTTAGCTGAAACTTTTTTGATCTCATCAAAGATGCTTTTCTAAATTTCCAACCGACCAAAAAAGTTACGAATTTTTCAAAAAAAAAAAACGGTCTTCAAATTTGAAATAGCGATAATTTTGTGGAAAATTAATTTATTGGAAAGTTTTTTCTCTGAATTCTTGATTTTGAATGTACTTTTTAGAAAAAAATATATCAAAAATATCAAAAGTGGTAGTGACTGTTTATTTTTTGAATTTTTGGAAAAAATAATAAATTTATTTCTTTTATGAATTTTCAAATTTTTTTCAGAGTGGTGTTTTAACATTTTCTATACTTGAATCAATTAATTTTTTTTTCTAAATTCAGATTATTTCACATAACAGCAGTCTTAAAAAATTGAGAATTCATGTTGCACCTTGAAATTGAGAAAATTTTTTTTGAAAAAATAATTTATTTATAGGCGGCAAAAATTGAATAGCCTACGGGCAGCAAATCTGTAAATCCAACACTGGGTCTTCGTCTTCTTTGTAGCCGGTTCACCCTATTGAGTTCCTGTTTTGATTGTTCTTTTGCTTCGGGTGTAAAGATGGACCCATGTTTTTTCCTTAGTTATGAAACGACGCAAGAATTCTACTTTGTTGTAGTGAAACTTCGCTGTACACTCAATTGAAACATCTTCACGACCCTGTTTTTGCGCGAGTATGAGCAAACGCGGCACCCATCTTGCACATAGCTTTCTCGTGTCCCAATTTTCAGATAAAATACGATGTACCGCACTTTTTGAAATGCCTACTGAGTCTGCTAGCTCACGCACTTTTAGTCGACGATCATTCAATACAGCTTTCTGGATTTTCTTCACCGTTCCTGGGGTCGTCACGTCATTTGGTCGACCACTGCGATACTCAAGTCAGCTAGCCAAACATAACCACCTTGCGAAACCATGTCTTAAAATACTCCTCGTATTTTGACAACTCTCGAACTTTCTGACACTGCAGAAAATTCAACCGGTCCACTACTGACCTGGCAAAGAGGCGAATAACTCACAAATACCGCGTTCACTTGGTGAAACATTGACGAAAATTCTTCGTACTTCGGTCCACCCCAAGAGCCTCCCAAGACTCAAGTATCCAAACAACCCAATCAAAAATTCGCGCAAGACTTCCTCAAATTTCCTAAACCGCGAACAATCACCAACACAGAAACTCTTGAAGACACACTGTCTTCAGGGTCAAAAGACCTAACCACCCCTAGGTTCGCGCAACACTGATTTAACTTTCTTCCAACTAAATTCTCTTAAGGTGGGTGGAATTCGAATTCTCCCAGAGAGTACCAGTCCAATCAGACAGTTCTAAATCACTTCACCGATTTGCACCCTTAGCTTTCTCTTCAAGACAAGAATAATTCTGCCACTGATATACAGATGTCACTGCAAAGGCCATTTCGGATTTTAAACGTGTATTTCTCAGTTTAGGAATAAGGGGCGTTTTTGGTTTTTATCACATCGTTAAATTAACGATGGTTGTTCAATCTCGTCTAAATAAATCATATTTTCCTATGGGACAACTTTGACAGTATCTATTCGACTCTTTAAGAAAATTAATAGCAAAGTTCTTAAAGCATCGGCGCAATTAATTTTTACGACTTTGTTTTTCTTTCGAGTGGCTGAGCCCTACGTGACCTAAGGTCGTTACTGGAAGTTGATAACGGTATCCTTAAAGACAAAGACTGTTATAGTATTTTTACTTGGTTGGAAATTTCATTTCCAACCTACGCTATATTACAATTTTTCAAACAAATACCGCCATCTGTAAGTTAGGCCGGGTACTTCTAGGACAACTCTGGTACCTATTTCATATATTGCGTCTTCGTAAGAGAAGAAATCATGCCCATTTCTCAAATTTAGCGATGTTTAATGAGATCACACTCGACCAATAATGATGAAATAACTTTCATAGTTTCTGCGGCCGGTAGGTACCTAACAAATTGTTTGCTAGTTTGCTAGTTTGCTGTGATTTGTAAATTTCTAGAACATCTCTGCTGCCCCTTACTAGCGATAGTGGGCTTTGGCATAACCGTAATATGTTCCGTCATCTTTAGGAAATTGTCATTAATGTCAATGTTTATCTCTGAGAATCCGCTATATCTCAACAAGATAAATGTCACTGAAAAACTGAACTTGTCAAAATGGCAAGAGGACGTGGCAAAGTAAATTCACGAAAGGATACCAGGGAATGTTCTACCCAAACAGATGCAGACACAAATCATTGGCAACCAAGAGTGTCAGTGCAAAGACTGGACGTCAGTGATTCTCAAGTTGCCGAGACGCTAATGAACGCACATTATGAGCTCAGCTTACAGAATTCCTCAATCTCCATACAGCCAAGACCGATGCACATATCTAGAACTCCTACCAGTTACAAGTATTTCGTTAAGCCAATCACAAACAACCAGAGGGCTAACTCAACCTTGGACAATTTATCAGCGTACTCCGATAGCGGTCGAGAACATAACGTGGACCTTTCCAGAAAAAGAACGATTGGTACTCGCAAAAGACAAGCGGCCGTCAAATCCGGGCATCTGAGCAACAAACTGAAGGTGTTGCAAAATCCGAGAGACGACATGAACGTCCCCGTGATGTTAAATCAACCATCAACTTCGCGTATCGATAGACGACCGTCGTTGACTTTGGATACTATTTCGGAAAAACCTGAAGAGAATTCGACATCTCCGGATTTGGAGAATGATCTTGATACTGAGGGTCTACACCGGAACCCAATTTCTATGGAAAGCTCCCTAAACGATAGCTCTTCAAGGAGCTCGGAAAAGTCGGAGCAGTTTGAAGCGAGAGATAAAACAGGTGATGATGCATCCGATGTTCGGAACCCTAAGAGAGTGAATATGCAATTCAAGGAAATGAATGCTGTTGTATTTCATGATTCTGATATGGAAACTGAATGTGAAAGTTGTTCTATGGAAGAAAATGACGAGAAAAGTGATGGAAATGATTTTGAAAGACACAAAAAAATTGTTAAAATCAAAGTTCGTACTGTGCATATTCACAATATGCACAATCATTTTTATAAATCTCAGTAATAATCTATTCGTTTCTCTATAGAAATTTATAAGAAGGCATTAAATTTATTTTCTATATGATTCTATCTTCAGTTATTACTTCAATATTACTTCACATGATATTATTTTGAAAATTTGGCGCATATTAAGCGAGAAAAATGATTCGTTATTTTTTTAGAAGTTATTTGACTGATTGGAGTCATATTGAAGTTGTAGTTAGTAGTCACGCCAACGAGAAAAAAATGTAATATTCAGTGCTATGATACTGGTGTCCGCTGATTTTTGTTCAGTCAAATTAAACCAAAAAATAAGAGTGAAACTACATAAATTTACAACAAGCTGAAAATTGGTGAAATCGTTAAAAATATATTTATAAACAAAATTTGAAAGTTTCCAATCTTTCCCCTGTATTGAAAAATTTTTATTCAAGGTCAAAGGTCAAAAACATGAGTCTTTCAAGATTTTCAACAAAACGATGAGTTTTATCATAAAAATATCTATAAAAATGTATGAATACTTTTTTCTACGAGTCATGGTTTCTGAGATATAACGATTCAAAATTTTGTAAAAGTTGTAATCGTCATAATATGCATGATTCCGCCTCGTACATACATCTCCAGAGTTGTAATATATGTTTAAATATTTTTCTATCGATCATTATAACTTACATTTCAGTTTTTAAAAACAGTAATTCAACTCGACAAGAAGTTCTCACCAACGGCATTCGCTTTCTTCTTTCTATATACGGAGCTCCTAAAAAAATTATCTGTTTAGAACAAAAAAGAACAGAACATTTATTTCCGTGAAATACCACTTACATGAATACATACACATTTATAATAAATACATTATTTGCATTTGTTGCGGTATTTCGGCTTAAAAAGGCTCGAGGAAACTATTACCAAATAATATTATTTCTTTAACCTAGAGCGGGGGTCTCCAAACTTTGAAGCCGACGGGCCATAATGATTTTACTTTGAAGCCGACGGGCCATAATGATTTTTTCAGTTTGTTCCAAGGGCCAATTTCTGCCCATAACTATATTTCTAGAC
>WOGR01005137.1:0-13420 GCA_015342045.1 Leptinotarsa lineolata | reverse complement strand
GGGGAATGAGAAGTGCCGAATGATGCCCTCTCTACTCTCGAATCTCAAAATCATACCGGCTTGCCGCACTAAGGCAGAAATCTCAGCCGGGCAGATGCAGAAGGCTGTCATTCTTGGCTCATTGCGCTTGCTCAGGGCACATGATTCTCGGACACAATGATCACTTACCCCACGGTGTGGGGAGTGGTCGTTGGTTGACAATGCTGGCGCGCCCTCCCTAATGTATCGGGGCTTCGGGGGATAGGGCCTGACTGGTAAATTAATAATAATATTACTTTAAATTTCTACAGGCGTGCGCCGTCTAAAGAATAAGTCGAATTTTCATTTTTTCTCAAAAATATTTATTTATTCATCAATTTCTACTATGTCCCCTTCAAGATAGCCCCCTTCGATGTAGTACATCGCAGTCCTGACATGCACTTTTGTTATGTCTTTGAGCTTCCCCAGCGATTCTGTTTTTATCTCCTCAGTTGTTGCAAAACACCGATCTTTCATGTGTTTCTTCCATATTGGAAAGATCAGAAAGTCGCATGGGGCTAAATCTGGGGAATACGGTGGCTAATGTGATGATATATAATATATGATATTTGTAAATACCGTTTTTTTTTCATTTCAACGCCCTGTATCTCGAAAACGAAGAAACTCTGGAATATGTTCATAGAAACTTTTTCTCTTAAAACAACCTAACGAATCATCTTCAGAAGTTTCGCACCGTAGTTAGGAAACACCCTGTATAATGTATAGAATAGGTAGGACCGAGCAATTATGTCTCTTTTTTAGAAAGAAAAAAAGGAAAACTCGAAGTCTTCTCTACACGAAACGGGGAATATTTTTATTTATTCGATTGGAAAGAACATACATGTTTCGATCACTGCTGTGATCATCTTCAGTGTAACAAAGTCTGAAAATAAGGAAAACAATGCAAAACGGATTATTAGATAAAAAGGTTATAAACTTATATGAACAATATTGCTACAGGCACGTGAAATTATGAATATAATATGGTATATAACTGAGAACAAAACAAATATACATGAATGATAGTTTCTAGGAAAACAGATCACAATTGGTGTTCTCCAAAGTTCTATACTGGGCCCCGTACTATTTATTATTTATATCAACCACTTGGATAAATCACCGGTTTATATAGAATTATTTGCTAGCTCTAAGTTATGACGAATCACAAACAATTTGTAATTGTTTGATTCAATTTGCATGATTATTGCAATTATTTTGCCTAGAAGGCAAGACGATATATCCAAGTATTAGGTATTAGTTTTTTTCCCGGTGAAAAATTTTAGTTAGTTCAGGTGGAGCCGAAAGGTAAAATTTCTATTACGGCCCTGTCACGCATACCACGAACTCTCGAAGGACGTTAGATAGTAATTTCCAAAACATTTCAGTACCATTTGCGTGAGATTTTTTCGGACTGGGCTGATCGGCCTTTTGTAATTTGTAAGCGGACCGGAAAACATTCCATCGAAATGCCCTCTTTTGACAACAAAATCGTTGTAAATGGACCGGTAGACCAAGTGTGGTCCCCGATTCATCGGGAGCTTTCAACAGATGCCATCCAAACCGTAATTATTGTTATACTTTTATCGAAGGTATTGTAAAGAGGGTGCTCAGGAATTTTAATTCCTTTTCGAGGTCTGGGCAAGTTTGTACAAGTAGTGACGAATGGTGGGAAGATTGTGTTTTCATTCTTGTGATCCTTATTTGGATTTTTATTCATTATCGATGAATAGCATTCTTGGAAATACATTTTTTGTACAGGCGTCAATGTTTCACTCTCTGAGAAAAAAACTATGAAAGACCAGGAAAATACTACGAGAAGAAGCTACAAACGTGAATGAAAACGAGAAACTAGAAGAAAGAAAGGGGAATCGAAAGTATTTCATTCATGACAGTTGGGCTAAAAAGTTCCTAGGCTAACATAGAAAAACATTTTTTCCTACAATTTGATTTCAATATTCAATATAGTTGCTTTCGAAGGCGATACAACGATTATATTGCGTTCCAGAGAGCATTCTCTTGAGGCCTGAGAACAGAAAAAAATCGTGGGGGTCAGATCTGGAGAATACGGTGGATGCGGAAGCAATTTGAATCCTTATTCATACAATTTTGCCATTGTTTTCATTGATTTGATAAAACGCCACTTTCTTTTTTTTCAAATGGGTCAGTTTTTCTGCAAATTCGTCCTTCAAACGCCCCATGAATGCTATGTAATAGTCGCTGTTTATGGATGATGAATGTTTTGATTCTGTTGTGGAATGATGATGCCATGTTTTATCCATTGTCACATATCGACCCACAAATTCGGGGTTTTAGGGTGGAACAGCTTAAAATACTGCTCAGAATCATCAGCAGTTAGATTTCCCCAGAAAGCAATGCTTTCTCAACACACGAAAGAAGAGGTAGGAAAGATCTTGAAGAAAAAGGTGTATAGACATCTTTGAGAGATACTTTCTATCGAGGATTATGTATATCTTATACATGCTTTCTCGAAGTGAGGTTATCAAAAAATATGTCAACCCTACCGCCAATATATTAATTTGTATTTAATTATATTTCTCGTGAGTGTTTATTTATGACTCTATATAGAAAGCAATATACATATTTAGAGCGTATCCAAAATGGAAAGATGTCATATGATGCAATTCCTTCATAATAAAACATTTTTTACTGAAGAGATTTTTCGAAAAAAAAAAACGATCAAAATAGTTTTCAAACAAAAAAAACTCCTTCGAGCCGGATTTGAACCAGCGACCTATGGATGTCTACATTTGTTACCACTACAGTCCACCGCTCTACCAACTGAGCTATCGAAGGTTGATAGTTAGTTATTGAAACTGTGCTATATTACGTTAGATTAAGTTAGGTCAAAAGTGAGTGGGTCTATTCGACGCTACCAAATAAACCCAGCTCTTTGACGAAGCCAATTAGTTTGTATGGTGGGTGATCTTTCAGGTCAGATGGTAAGAGTGTGGTTCTATCAAACTCTGAAAACCTGATTCGGTCCACGGCGGGGCAGGCACAAAGTATATGCTCTGCTGTTTCATCATATTCCAAACAGAGACGACACACTGTCTTCCAACAGTCCGAGTCTCTGCATATGATGATTCAGACGACAGTAATCGTAGTTCATCACTACTAAAGTCCATCAACCTTTTGCTTTCAAGTTTCAAATCCTGGAAGATTTTGCCAAAAGTCTTTGAAACTTCTTGCCATCCATGTGGTCGATGTTTGCCAATAACCGGTTCTGGTCCGATGAAGCTACTTGTAGCAGCCTCGTTGCCTTCCAGGCCAGTGTGGCTGGGAATACAGACCAGATACAATTTGTTAAGTCTTTCTATTAGGGAGATTTATTTTTGGCTATTTTCTACCAATTTAGACGTTGCTCGGTAGGAGCCGAGAGCTTCCAACGCCGCTTGACTGTCCGGGAAAATTTTCATTGACTTGTGTGTGAGGTTGGATTCTACCAATCCCTTCGAACACGATTCAATAGCAAAGATTTCGACTTGGAATACAGTCGCATAGGTTCCTAGGCAGGTTGATACCTCTGTTCTGGGTCTGCAACTGAAAATACCCGCACCAGAGCCTTAAGGTGTTTTTGATCCATCTGTGAACCAACAACTATCTACTCTTAGTATTTCCCTCTTCCGAAGGATCCAGTCCTCTCTACTCGGGAAAAGAACTGTATAAGGCAGTTCTTAGTTGACAGTTGCTGTGAATTCTAGTGTTACCTAGCAGTCCAGTGTACTCTGCATTAGATTGCTTAGTGTAACTGGTGATGTGCACAAGTCTGTATGCAGTCTATCTAGCCTGTCCCTCCAGGAGACCATGACCGCTGACGCTGTGGAACTGATAGCATCACAGATAGCCAGACAAGCCTGTCTCTGTAAGCCAGCTTCGCCTGAGCCGTTTTCTGTAAAGCTTTCGACCACCAGACAATTGTTCCATAAGTGATCATTGGTCTGATAACCATCACATATATCCAATGGGTTTGTTTGGGACTTTAACCCCAAGTTTTACTACAAATCTTTCGATATGTCCATAGGGACAGTTTGGATTTGTGTAAAACTTTTTCCAAGTGAGCGTTCCAGGTGAGTGTTTTATCAAGGACAATGCCAAAATATTTCACCTCCATTACAAATGGAATGATCTCACCATTGAGGGGAAAGTGGCGTTAAATCGTCCAGTTTTCTCCTCCTGGTGAAGGGGATTCTCACAGTTTTACTGAGGTTGACAGACATCTACTCCCTCTGGCACCAATTCTGAACCACGTCCATGTGGACCTTGCCAAGATGACGAGGTCATCTGCATAAGCTTGCAGATCTACTTCTCTTCCAACGAGAGCATCAAGCAGACTATCCAACAGCAGCGACCACAGAAGGGGAGATAGTACCATGCCTTGAGGGTTTGAGGGTAGCCCCTGGTGACCCTGAACTTAATGTCCTCGTCTTGAAGAGTCATAATTGCAGTTCTGTTTACTAGTATGTCATAGATCTGCCCAGTTATGCTCGATTTTATAGAATATCAAAAGCTGTTTCCGTTGGTTCCAAAGGAATCGTATCCTAGTCATCTTGTCTCTGATGTATCTGCCAAAGTAGCTTTTCGTTCAGATTTCACTGATCTTCATATCTTATGTACGTGCTCTTGAGCTAAATTTATTCTCAGGGTTATCCACAATTTTTATAGTAGACGGTCTAGTTGGGAAAGGAACTAGAACTAGTTTTCAAATTAACTTCACGTTCAATATTCGTATTCATTTAACAGAAATGATGGATGCAAAATATTTTTGAATATGTCCAAGTTTAGCAAATCTGCAACTAATTTGTTTCATACCCATAGTGGTGACAAGCTGTTAATGAACATTTGCATTGTTTAATACGGAACACCCTTCTATTTTTTTGAAGGACGTTGCTAAGTCCAATAACTTCACTTAGATCATTGTGTTGAGTTTCCAAAACTATAATTCAAACACATATAAACGTTTTTAACATAATTTAGAAACCTAGCACCTCATTCCCTAATCTTATACTTTCCAGACATCATCAGAATGAGCGGCTTGAGAGCCAACTCCGGTGATGTTGGGGCAAACTCTCCAGTGAGAATGAACTTGATAAGATGAAGCATCAGGACCAATCAACTTCACTCATTTGTTGGGTCTTTTTGGCACCAGGACCAAAAATCAATCTTTTCTGACAATATACCCCTTTTAATTTAAAATAGGTTCTAGTTCTTTTTACACCGTTACTTCCTTGAAGTTCTTTTATGCCTATTTCCAGAAATACTCACGAAATTAATGTTTCAAAGCTTTTCATTTAAATCTTTCCGTGGGTTCATCATTCATAGATATCAGGAATAAAATTGCTTGCCAGAATAAAAGCATTTCGTAGATGGGGCTTATTATAGGACTGAACCTATTTGCCAAATCCCAAAATATGTTCCAAAGATGTTGGCTTTACTGAAAGGAAACAGTCATTGGGGTGGAAAGTAAAACAACGGACCAAGTGGAATAGGAAAATCAAATTTTTATTCAAATCTCATTCGATTCCATAAAACATACATTATTTTAGTCTCTGAGTTTTGTGAGTTGTTGGAATATGAATTTATGTACTTGACTCACTGCATAGTGGTTAAACCATGAAAAAGTTAGTTGGAATTTCAATATCAACGACGATGGAAATTATCTTGAAGATGCTGCTGCGTGACGATGTCACACTTTAGGCTGCTTCTCCTTCACCTTCACCCTCTTCTTTCTCGGCAGCTGTGAGGAGGGTGATCAAGCCCTGGGTGTCAATTCTGCCGTTGTCGTCGATGTCCATGGCGTCGAAGGCGTCATCGACTTCCTTCGCCGAGAATTTGTCTCCCCAGGTCATCAGTGCGTGGCGGAACCTACAACGATAGAAAAAAATCAGAAAAGCGTTACATAATTTTAGCATCCATTTATTTCTTTGACTGTATGACGTCATCCGCATTGTGTGAGGGTAGGTTCAGATCCTACTGACTGCGCCATGTTTCAATTCCATGAAAAGAAACAACCACTAGAGCGAAGCTTCTCGATAACATTCATGTTGTACTGAAGAAGTTGTATTCATGTTCTTATATCTTTTCGCATTCAAGAACAGGCTGTAGAAAAACGCATACTCATATTGCAGTATGAACCAGAGATTTCAATTTTTTCCATAGTACGATTAAAGTAAGTTCACAGAGTGTTCTTAGAGTGAAGTTCATAGGTAGGAAGCCATCTGACACTTTTTCGAAAACTCCGAATACTTCGTTTGCTGGCTCCACATAACTTCAATGATGTCTAAGCGATAGTTCGCCAATCAGTGGAGAATATTTTTTCAAATCTGCTGTATATTGATTTTAAAGAACTAAATCAATACAATTCTTAAAGATAATACATAATTTTTAAAATTTACTCACCTTTCACTGTCGATGGTACCGTTTTCATCGAACGATCTGAAAGCAGCGATGACAACTTCATCATCGTCAGTACCACCAGAATCAGCCATCCTGTTGCCGAAAAGGCCCAACAGCTGGGTGAAGTTGATTGGTCCCGATGCTTCGTTGATCATCTCGTCAAGTTCCTTCTCATTGGAGAGTTTACCAACATCATCGAAGGTGGCTCTCAAGTCGCTCTTGCTGATGATGCCTGGAAAGAATGAGATTTGTGAATGAGGTGTTAGGTTTCGAAGTGATGTTGGAAACGTTTATATGTGGAAACTTAACACAATAATCTTAGTGGGGTGATATCTCCATTCAGACAATATTGTTTGCAATATAGGACAATTAACCGAAGATCTGTAGAAATTTACCAAAATACACAGAGCCAGGAGCACAAATTTGTAAAAACACCATGTTTAGTATGTTTAAAGAACCTAGGAAAATGACAATAATCAGGTCAGCTTGATTTGAAGACGACGAATTGGTAGGCACAGTTGGAAGTATGTTTACTTCTCACTTAAACTTGGAAAAAGAACCAAGTAACAAAGTTAACGAAGACCATCGTCAGCAATGGTTTTTCTTTCTTTAATGAACAAAATGACGTATTTGCAAGTTGGCAATTTATTGTCAATTCTACAAACAGAGACAATCTTTTCTAACCAAGTTATATACCCGGATTACATGAGTGTTCCACTGAGCTGAACAAGAAACAGACTATCTCTCTTGTCTGGACAAATGATCAAAATAACGATCTCAAAGAAGTGCTTCGCGTATAGTAACCTAAATATTCACAATGAGTATTGATATTTTGCAAGATTTTTTTAAAATACTTGTGTTACCGAGAGCCAAAACACCATGAGAGTAAGTCTTGGTACCATGTCAGGGAACCCCAGTCATCAGGAAGATACAATAGATTATTATCCAGATGATCCATAATGAATCCTCAGCTCAGCTCAGAGGAAGGTCATTGTTCCATTGATGTTACTTCTGAAAGTCCATCTGAGCTGATTTCTGAAGTTAATTGAAGAATTTGTGATGACTTGAGATCAAGTAGCGCTATAGAAGTTGTGATATAGACGAATCACTGCGAAACTTTTCTCTCAGATTATTCGTTTTCACCCTACTTGTTTTTTATCCTTCAAGAATAAAAAATTGGAAAAGATTCCAGCAAAAAGTTCATTGAGGAACCTACCATCTTTATCATGGTCCATTAGTTGGAAAGCTTCCTTGAACTCAGCTACTTGAGATTGGGAGAACATGGAGAAGACACTGGAACCAGAGCGTTTAGCCTTCTTGGAAGAGCTCTTCGATGAGGTTCTGGTTTCGGCGGGTGGAGCGGCAGCGGGGGCGGAGGCGTCTCCTGCATCTTCCTTCTTCTTCTTCCTAACCTTCTTTTCTTTGTCCGCCTGTAATCAGAATAAACGAGCTAGAGCCTTGCGCTGCTGCCAGATTATGATGGGAATGGGGGAAAATCTCAATCTATTTATGAAAAGAAAGAAGGAAGAAAATTGTTGAAAATAATTACACTAAGGAGTATTTTGATGAGTTTCTTGAGAAGGTGGAAAAAATGCGAAATGAGGCCATGAGATTAAACTGTTTTGGGAGAATTAAAAAAAAGACAAGTCAAAAAATAGCTTTTGTGAGAAATTATAGAAACTTGGACAAAAAATCAACTACCACTGCAAAGACTGCTTGGAAAATTAATTTTGCTAATCTGGGACGATGAAAATTTCTCTTGAGTAGATATTGAAATTGTGTTAACACTTTCCTTCCTTATCTGAGTTGGTGTCAATCAAATGGGTGATATAAGTAGATCAGAACTAAACTGAGCTTTCAAAGATGGTTATGCATAGTACATTTGTCTTTGTTTTGAGTAGCCTAATCTCATATATTTGTTTCTCAGTCATGAAGTAAATGGTGATTTACTGTACATTACTATGTATATGGCTCAATCATATATATTTTCTGGATACCAGTTATCTCCTTCAATGGCTTTTCATGCAATTGTTAATTGCTGTGAAATAATTAACACCTCTACATGACGATGCAATGTACTCAATGAAGTGGATTTGAAAATATTCAAAATATATATTTCAACTGATACAGGCCACAAGGGGAACCTTGTGGAACTCCTCAACCAGCATAGATAAGTAACAAGTTGAAGAAAAGAGTTCAATATTCTAAAATTTGTCTTCTTTTTCTAATTAGGCTTTATTAAAAATATGTTCGAAGCTACATAATTAATAGATTTCCAAATGCGATGTACTAACTATCTGGAATTTGAAAATATTGCAATTCTGAATGACCTGGCAGCAAATTATAAATGAAAATAGGCCACGTTCTATTTTGGCACGATACCAAATTCAGACACGTCGTACTGGAACTAAAATAGATGATGATTTAGTTACAGAATACACATGCCTCTTGGTTCAAAAATAGACTGGGCGTTTATATAATTTGTTTCAAATCTATTTTTACAGGAGATTTGGTTTAATCGTATAAGCTAAACTATGTCATACATGTAATGATTGTTTTATCAAGAATATAGGTAAAGAAACAGTTCTCAATCTCCTTAACATAAACCTTTCAAAGAAATCTCATTTTTGTGGATATCAATGTGAAACTGTATTGACTGAAATGATAATAATGCTGGTTTATTAAATGATTAATCGATTGAAATATGAATTAGTGCTTATGTAACGACCATTATTAATATGGATAGTTTTTTTATGATCGAATTTTTCAATTCGATATACGTATTTCATGAAAAACATTGATGTTGTAGAAAAAACAATGCTTGAAAAAATGTTGTACAGTTTAAATTGAAAGGGTCATAATTTTAGGAAAAAAATGATTTGGCTGTCTACATCTCTATCTTTATAATAAACTTTTGCTATTGTTTGAGTTGGAAAACAGTTCAGATCTTGGTAACGACTGCATTTCTTTTTTTTGTGCTAGATGATCATTTGAATTTGCTTTTTTCTGCTGAGATGTATTTGATATAATTTCTCTATACTTTTCAGTAAAAAATGATGGTGAGAACTTTAAAAGATTGGAAATTTTTTCAAATGTCGATAGATACGAAAAATATTCAAAAACGAAGAGAGAGTGAAAGTGAGAATCTAAGGAGATTGAACTTGTGGTTCATGCTTACGATATGCTTCCTATGTTTTTTTATGATTTAGGATGTGGTACTTTTTTCAGTTCTAGATATTTTTGCTTTTATTGCAATTGGAGAAGAGCACAGATTCTGGGCCTTGAATGATTGCTTTTTGTTCTTCTGTGCTAGATAATTATTGGGGTTTAGTTAGTGATAAGCTGGATTTTGCAATCGTCAAAGAAAGCTCGACTTTGTTCCACTCAATCATTTGGTCCAGTATTCTGGAATCTTTCAACAGTAGTTTCTACTCAAACCGGAAACAATTAGAGTTGATTCTCTCTAGAAACGTGATCAAAGGCCAACGTGGTTTTTGCACCAAGGAAATATTGAGTCGCTCAAAAACCAGCCACTTGCAAAGGACAAATACTGTACTGTAGCTTTAACGAAATTTCACAAGTTCACATAAAAAATTCACATCACTGATGCATGACACTTCACTGAACACCACCACAATTCCTAGGGGGCGTCCATCCCCCAAAAAACTTACCATTGTGTCGTAGATGTTCCTTCTCCAATAAACACCCGCGACTGGGAGTTTTGGCAGGCCAAGTTTCTTAAATAAGTTTCGGCGTCGAACGTTCGGTAGCGTCGCGATGCTGGGCGAAGTTTATTTCTCTCGCACCTTATATAGCTTTTTCTTTTAATAGATTTCTCAATGTGGAGAACTGACTGAAACACTATAGTGGAATTCGGTAATGAGAAAGGTGCTCGGGTGTTGGATTTTTCGTATATACAGGGTGTTGAGTTAGATAGATCGATATACGATTTATTTAACTACGATACATGTTTTTAGCAGGTCATGTGGCTGACTAGTTTCATTTGCAGAACTATGTTGTGAACATCTACACCTACTCATGAGTAAACAAATCTGTTCAAAATCTGTTTTTCCGTTAATCAGCTGTCGCCCCCATACGAACGACAACTCTCAGGAGTTGTCGTTATTATGTAGTTAAATGTCATTGTATTCAGAAAATTATTAAATGTGGCGCCCAGTCGCCATCTTGAAAGTTTCATCTGTCAATTTCACTTCAAAATGGAGTATTCATGCATTTCATTACCCCAAATTTCAATTTTTTTAGTTGATCCATTCAAAAAATAAAATGGGGGGGGGCATTAAAGAAATACTCTGTGTACAACTTTAATAATATCAAAATGTATTTCGCAAATACTCTTCTACACTGTGGAAACGTCTAGATTTAAAATATTGTTTCATTCTGATTTGAAATTATTGAAATTAAGACTTCTCATCTTTGACGGAATTATATTGCATAGATTCAACTACAAAGAATTGAATTTTGAAATTTGTCAAACGCAGTTGAGGTATTTTCATTACGTCGCCATATCTAGTGTTATATTCATGGTTGTGAGGGAGTATTTTTCTCAATATTGGTTATTTTAATGAGTTTTCAATAAAAAATAATTCAAATATGAAGATGACAAAGGCATGATATTATATTTCATGTAGAATGGTTGGGAGTGGTCGAATGCTAACACAATTGTAATGATTCGTGATGTTTTTTTGTAATTGAAAACATTTTATTGCAAATCTTTAGGCATCGCATCGGTGGTT
The DNA here is from genome assembly GCA_015342045.1 of Leptinotarsa lineolata. Classification (NCBI taxonomy): domain Eukaryota; kingdom Metazoa; phylum Arthropoda; class Insecta; order Coleoptera; family Chrysomelidae; genus Leptinotarsa; species Leptinotarsa lineolata. The sequence goes on along the minus strand of WOGR01005137.1, from coordinate 2,234 downwards.
CAGTGGTAGAATGCTCGCCTGCCACGCGGGCGGCCCGGGTTCGATTCCCGGCCGATGCATTTTTTTTCAAATTTATTTTTGAATAATCTATTCAGTATGTAGTGTAACACTAAAGTTTGTACCGGCACCTGGTCCGAAGGGAAACCAGGGCTGCTGCGAACAAAAAGACCCACTAACCTCCTGTTGGTTTGCCTCCCCTCCCCTCTCCTCCAACAGTGGAAAGTGAGCGAACTTTACATAGCAAAAAACCCGCGATTGGAGCCCAACAGAGTCTCCTGGAAGCAACCATTTGCTTCTAGAAACTCAGCAAGATGATTAACCTTGCGTAGATCAACAGGGCGAGCAAAGATCTGTGTAAGCTGATGGAGGGGACCCCCTGGAAAAGTGTAATTCGTTCGCGATGTTCGCAGGGGGTATCCACGAATATAACTTCTAAATGCCCATAAAGAAATGCATGTTGAATGTGAATGGAATTGGAAGTGTTGTTTATTTCATTCATACACACAAGGTTGATACAATGTTTCTGTCTGAAACGAAGCTTCGGCAGGAACATAAACTGAAGCTAGGCGGCTTTATCACCGTCCGGGTAGATCTCACCAGATACCTCAGCAAAGTAGCAATATAGAACACGCAGATGTTTAGCTCGCTGACGGCACCTGCGATTTTGCAGTTTACAATCGGCCCGATGGACACTTTGCTTCGCATGACTTGGACAATCTGTTGGGCGTTGGCAATAAGGTACTGATTGTCAGAAACCTTAACGCTAGGAAGCGTGAGTGGAACTGCCATAATCGGCCCAACGTCAACGGAAGGACGCTGTGGGAGTACTCTCTGAACAACATTAACATCGGGTTTCCAGATGAACTGACCTATTACCCATGGAATGGTTCGTTGCCCACTATGATTGACCTTATTCTTAACAAGAACGCCAGAGACCTGGGCGAACTGGTCACCGTGGACGAGCTGAGCTCCGACCAGTGTCTGGTGCTCCTCAGTCTTACTCGAGCCAACTCGAAAACGAGGAAAGCAAAGCATGACTATAGGAGTACTGACTGGGGGGACTGCAGATCGGCTGTAAACGGTTTAAGCGTGATTAAAAACATATCGAGAAATTATCTCGATATGATCAGAGAGTAGGTCGACAAGGAAGGTCGTGGTGAATGGACAGCAAGATATCCTCCCACCGGATATTGATGAAGTCATCCAGCGAAAAATGTTGCAGCGAACACAAGCCTTCCGCTACAAGGATCGCATGTTGGGACTTGCGGCGGTGGTCAATAAACGCATCTTCCGAATTCACCAATAAAAGGTTGAGAGTCTTAGTGTTCGTGATCACTGTTTATGGAGGATGACTAAAAAGTTGGACAACCGAGGAAATACCTAACCATACAGAGGGATCAGGAACATACGGTAACGGACCTCCAAAAGACTCGGTTATTCGTGGAGTATTTTGCCTGTGTCAACCGTGTAAAATCTGACGACTGCATAGAGCATGAGAATGCCACCCGTGTCTCCGATATGGTCAGGAACAGACCTGTTCCGACCATGACGGAGCAGAACTTAGTAGGGTGGCTCACTAGCTACGATGGGAACGTAGAGAGCATCAAAGATCTGGGTAAAAACAAAGTCCCAGGGCGGTTTTTCTCTGCAATTTCCCTCACAGAGGTGTCTTGTGTAGTAAGTACATATTGCTAAAGCAATAATTAAACATCAACACTATCAAAATTGTCCAAAGAGTGCGGAGGTGGTGTCCATTCACAAGGCCTGTAAAGCTAGATATTTGATCGGTAGCTATCTCCCGATCTTACTCCTCAGTGTGGTCGTGAAGGTCGTCGATAAAGTCTTGATAAGTAGACTTCTTCGCCTGGAGAAGATGAAACTTGTCCCGGAGTAGCAATTCGGGTTCCGACGAGGTCGATACACGACCTCCCAATTGATACTAGTTGTTCACGGGATAAAGAAACCTTTCCGTTAGGGGAAAAATACAATTATGGTCTTGCTGGACATTCAGATAGCCTTCGACAAGGTTTAGACGGAAGGGTTTATCGCCAAAATGTGGTCGGCCGGCATGCCTTTATTCGTGATTAATGTCTATCCAAATCCAAGATAGAGTAAAACAAAACCGAAGCGTGATGTTCACGTGATCGCCCAGTGTCAGATGGAAAGGGCAGCGTTCATTGGTGAATTCGCCTTCTTGGTACGAGTTCGGTACCAGCACAGGGTTGTAATCAGTC
>WOGR01005136.1:0-14073 GCA_015342045.1 Leptinotarsa lineolata | reverse complement strand
CGTGTTTTAAGCGACCTCCCACTCTCATCAAACTCTCTTTATCGAGAAAAGCATGATGAAGTTTTCGAATTTCGAAAAGGAAGCAAAAAAATTGGTATTTTCTAATTCACTACCAAAATGTAGTTGATGTAGTTGTTGCGTATATTTTACCAAGAGTAATTAATTCGAATGCACTTCATGGTTCGTGAGCTATCCAAAAATATTTCCATACATATTTTCTTTTTTGTTTCAGGTCAAGAATATCAGAATCAAATAAATCTGATTTGTTTTTTTTTTATTTAATTCAGTTGGCAACGAGGAATTTGGTCATTAGGACAGATATTGAAAGTGGATAAATTGACAGCTCAGGTTGAAATTGTTATTCATTATTCTCCAGTTTTGTTCCTAGATAGATAAACAGTTTAGGCATTGATATTATCATGTAGAAATTTGTCAGGCAGTTTGTTCATTGAATAAGTTATAATGGATTTTCATCGAATGTCGGTCATATGTTTGTTAATGATCAAACTTCTCCACTGTATATCATTAAATTTCTTGCCTTTCGAGTATCACGATGATAATATGCAAAAGATTGATATTCTAAACTCCAAAAGATAAATATTCATGAAAACATTTATCTTTCACAACGTCCCATACATATCTGGTAGAAACACTGGAAAACCCAACAAAACACCAACTAATTCCCATCCCACATTTCCAACACCCCCGATATCGGCTCATATCCATTTCCCACAAAAAGCTCGCGAGCCTATAAATTCCCGTCTGACGTTTATAACGTAGAGGGATGAAATCGAAAATTACATCTTTCGTCGAACAAAAAACATAATCACTAATGATAAACGATATTGACCTCGAACCGCCGACAAAGAAATCTGATCTTTATTCGACCTAGAAAATCCTTCGGCATCACCCACTGACTCTCCAAATTGTGGAGCGCTGCAAGCGAAGCCGCAGTGATTGATTTGCTTTCGTATGAGGGAGCAGTTCGAATCCCACTATGGTCTGGAACACTAGTCAAGATCACGTACAACATGACCCACGCCAGTCGAATTCCAAACCGGAATGACAGACCGCTGTTGTTAATTGATAATGGATGAGTTTCCTTCCAGTGATATTAAAAACTGAAAACATTCTGATAACGAGTTATCTATAGTTCCGAAGTATATCATTCAAATGATCATTAACTTTCATGACGAAAAAATTGAAAAGTGAGTCAGAATTTATTGGAGGGTTATATGAGTACACGAAATTTAATCGGTTGTAATCTGAAATTTTCAACATTTTGCTGAGCAAATCTCAATATATCTCTATCTTCCACATTTGAAAAATGTTTTTCAAAAAGTATTTCCGCTCTTCTCGTACGTGTTAATAGTCCAAATATTCAACTCAAATGAGTAGCAAAAAATTGAATAAAAGTAGCCCGAAATAAGCCTGAAGTTACTGCAAGATCGAAATTTCCTATGAGTGGAGAATTTTGGTCTTCTGTTGCCAACTGTAATGCTGGCAGAACTCATGGATTATCTTGCAAAAACAACACTTGGCGATGGAGAACCAGGAATCTGATATGAGCATTCAATTCTCAACATATTATGTATTTCTATCTCTTCCACACTCAAAAAATTTTGCAAAAATAATTTTCGCTTCTATGTATCACGTGTGCCTGAGGTAGATACTTCAAAATTCTATTTATTGAAGGATCAAAATATTTTTATTGACGTAAAAAAGATGCCAAAAATGAGCCTCGATTATTTGCAGAATCAAAATTTTCAAAAATTGAAGAATTTTGACCTGGTTCTGCCATCTTTAGGGTGAAGCTAGCAGCACTGGCAGAATCCATCGATTCTATTACAAAAGCAATACATGGAAAATCGGCGATGGGGGAGCATGAATCTAAAATGAGCCTTGAATCCTCAACATAATATGTATTCATACCTTTCCCACACTAAGAAAATTATTCCAGAAAATTATTTCCGCCTATAGGTACCACGTATGCCTGAAAAAGACACTAAAAACTAGAATTCATTCAAGGAGCAAGAAGTTGTTCATGCACATAAAGAAAGAGCCCGAAATGAGCCTGAATTTATTACAAAATCGAAATTTCCAAAAAGGGAAGAATTTTGACCTGGTTTTGCCAAATTGGATGTCAAGCTAGCAGCGCTGGCAGAACCCATGGATTCTCTTTTCGAAAAGAATAGATGGAAAATCGGCGATGAAGAAAGAGGAATCTAAAATGAGCCTCAAATCCTCAAATAATATGTATTTCTATCCCTCCCACACTGGAAAGAATTTTCCAAAACAATCATTCCCGCCTCTAGGTATCACGTGTGCCTAAGGTAGATACTGAAAAATTCAATTTATTCAATGAGCAAAAAGTTATTTCAAGACGTGAAATGAACCTGATATTATCGCAAGACCAAAGTTTTCGAAAAGTGGGGAATTTTGATTTGGTTCTGCCAATTTAATAGTGAAGCTAGGAGATCCCATAGATGGCATCGTCCTCGATGCTCATTTCACCTCATCAACACTCAGCAAAACACTTCTCAATGGTTGATTTTTTTAGTGCAAAGTCCGAGTAATATTTATCACACAAAATTCCTTTTTATCCATTTTTTTCCAAACTAAAAGAAGTCGCTTCACTCAAAATGTTCGATTTCACAAACTGATAGTCTGATGACTGTGAAATTTGTAAACGTGTTTATTGAAAGTTTGGGTTAAGTAAAAATTAAATGGATTTAATACCAGTATCGCCCTCTCTGTGGTAGCCTACGAAGTATATTTTAGAAACATTGTCTCTTTCATCGCGTGTAATCACTCGATACATTTGTAAAAATTTTTTATGCAAGAAACAAACAAAAGCGAGCCCAAAACCGATCCCTGCGGTACACCTATGTCAGCCGGTCTCAGCTCAAAAAATATATTGTCATGAAAAACTCTCTGGAAACGATAATTCAGGTAAATTTCTGTCAAACCTAAAGGAGTACTTCTTACACCATAATATGACAGATTTTTGTGTATAATGCTGTGAAGACGCAGTCAAAGGCCTTTGATAAGTGTGACCTCCACAGCCTTTCTGGTCTCAAGTCCCTCAACTATGCCTCTGACAACACTCATAGTAGCATCGGTGGTAGAACAGTTTTCGCGAATACCAAATTGATAACTGTAAAAAAAACGTTGATTCCGAAATATTCGGTGAATCTTTTCTCAAATAATTTTTCAATGATTTTTGAAAAGATACTCCTAATAAAAATAGGTCTGTAGTTATCAATAATCTCTTTGTTCTCTTTTTCGTGATTGAGGTATCACTTTTGAATATTTGAAGATGTTAAAAAAATTATTTGATACATAGATCAAATTGATTCCTTGATAATTTGACTATTTTTGTCATTAATATCCGGCCAAGCTGAATTTTTCAAAGATTTAATGTTTTTTGTACTCCATCACATGTAACAGGAATTAAAAATAATGATGACTCAGGAAAGAGAAAATTTCTAAAGTTCACAAATGCAGAGATAGGCAGGTTAGGTAGGGATTTTACAATATTGGCGGCTATACTCGAGAAGAAAATTATTGAAATAATTTTCAGTTAATTTCTCTGGGACACATCTTTGTTTAGTCTTCTTTCTGTGAAAATTCACAATGTTCCAGCTAGCCTCAGATTTGTTTTCAGCTTCAATAATATATAAATCATTTGCTCATTCATTTACATGTCTGAGTTGTATATTGTAGTCTTTTCTGAGTTTTTTAAAGTAATTTATACCTTCAGGTGCCTTGGTACTGTCACATATAATTCTAGTTACAATATAATTATCACCAACAAGAAAGACGAAATCGTCACTATCTGGGCTTGAGATAAAAATAGTCCAGTCGAATTTGTTCAAAGATGAAAGCATTTCGTTCATACCTCTGCTCGTAATGGACTTAGTCCAAATTGGTTTTTGGGTCTCTTCACGACTACCGCCTGTGAGGAAAAAAATATTGATCTGCATGGTCAGAAAACAATGGATCAAATACACCTGCTTTGTACGAAATAGGATTCGAATTGGTGAAAATATTGACAAAATGGTTTAGACTTTCGCGGGTGAGGTTTTCAGTGTCACTGTTTTTCGAGTTTGAAAGCCGTAGATTTCTGGAGTTTCTTCCTGACGTTTCGCTGGCGCGAGTGGCAAGCTTCTTCAGAGGTTCAACCATCATGGCATCAGTTGTGTTGGTACCTATATTTGTACCTGTACTTGTACCTGTACATGTACCTGGAACATTAACAATCTTGCTATCTGTTGTCACTCTGTTAGTTATTAAAATTAAAATGGGGTTCCATATTCGATTGAGGTTCACCGCTTCTTTCTTTCTGTTGAAATTCTCTATGTGTTTGTGGATCTTTATTGCCTTCCGTACCAGTCGGGTATAGTATCCCTGGTTGGGAACAATTAGTTTTGGGTTTTCAAAATGAATTATGTGGTCTCCTTCACTAAGTGCTCGTTTTGCCACAGCTGACTAGTCCGCTTGGCCTAGTCTGCAGTTTCTTTTATGTTCTTTCAATCTTGTTTCCATGGATCGTTTGGTGGTCCCGATGTATACCTTCCCACAAGTGCACAGTATACGATAGACCCCTGCTAATGATAGTGGGTCTCTTTTGTCTTCAGCCGACCTGAGGCTTTGTTGTATCTTCCTAGTGGGTTTGAAAACTGTATCGATGACGTGTTTATCTAATAGAGGGATATACGGTAGATATGCGCGTGCAACGGTTCAAAAAGCGAAGAAAGGATCAGCAAACACGCTCATTCATACTCAATTCATACTTATGAAAACGCTTGAGAAAGCTATTGTATAGGGTAGCACGTCTTGTGGTTTTGTCAAGTGTCTAGTGGAAATATCACTACTTGGATAAGTATTCATGGAAGAGAGGCTTTGACTCTCTTTCAAAAATAGTCATCTAAAGAATATGTATAATATATACTGAAGTGTATGAAACTGAGTGACATAAAAAAGTCCATCATCTTCGTTTCCTTCAGAACATTCATTACGTTTTTATAACGGTTATATAACGATATGCTTATAAAATATATGTCTCGTAATAGCATGGTAAAAAGATAATAAAGTATTCTCGTTCCGTGATATTATACAAATATTTCAATTTTATGTTGTCGTCCTCATACATAATCATCAGGCCGACCAATCTATAGTCATGGATATAATAAAAAGGAGAAATTGAAGCGTCATTTGGCTTTATTTCCTGAGAGTGAATCCTTTTATTTCTGCAAGAGTTTTTCGACATAATCCATAAAACATCTCCATTCGAGATGACACTTTTCATAGAAATTTATTTATTCACTCACAAAAACAAGTCTATATTTCATCTCGTTCTGATGGTTTCAGGATATAGAGTGAAGCGAACGATGAGAAGAGAAGAATATTCTCTGTTCTTTATGTGAAATGACACGTCTAAGTACCCCTAATGGTGGGACTGGAAACAGTTATTTTTTCGCGTTCTTGAATCGAATGAATTATTGATACTCCTCGAGGGGAATTTTGTGAAAATCTCTAGAATGCTTGGCATATCTTGCGTTATGTCGGTACGAGGACGTTCTATATATTGAAATTCAGTATCTGATGTAATATGATGGGCCCGAACAGATTTAATATATTTTCAGAAACAATTTCCCAATAACCGAATGTCCCCAGATTGAAATTTTCTTTCTATTTATTTTGCGAATCGACTTCACTGCTTTCAAGACATTGATAGATATCTAGTAACATTGCAGGTGCCGTAAAATAAAGTTCCTTACACATAATTTTCATTGAGTAAGGTTAGTTGGGGTGAACGATTTTTACAAATAATAATTAAAAGTTTGTTAAAATCTGAAGGTAAATATGTAACACATAATTTTTTCAGGGGGAGTCATTTTGGAGGGTTGTGATTATTTGCTTGGAATAGGAGGCATATTGTTAGAGGAATAATCGAAATATCAGATGTTTACAATTTCCCAAGAAAAAAATAATTATTGAAAATTTTGGGGCTATCGTAAACATCGTGTTTGTGTTGATGTCAGTCCTGTGTAACTTTATAAGGGGTATTTGTGAACAGAACAGAATCGTTGAGATTTCGTTCTTCAACTGATGATATTTCGAGTAATGTTTACAATTTTTCCAAGAATATTGAGATAAAATAAAATACGTATTCTACTCGTACAAGTACAAAGGATTGAATAGGCAATTTCGTCAAGGTTTTTCGAAAACGTTCACTTTTCCAGGAAACGAATGAATCATTTTACGTCCCACAAATTTTGTACTCTGGAGGGATCACTACTGAATCCAAACTCGTCAACATCGAAAACAAAATACGATTTATTTGGATGGTCGACTAATGTTTCACTCATTAGATCATTAACCTTTTGGTAAAAGTCGTAGACCACGAACGGATCTCTGGCGTCTTTTGGAATCTTTTGTAGATGCTCAGCTTTTAGTGATTTTATTTCTACTATGTCTCAAACAGATGTTTTACCATATGAAGACTTACTGTGCTTTTATGGCACGAACAGAAAAGAAGGTATATGTGACAACACAATGATTATTCTAGAAATGAACATGAACTCAAAATAATGTACAAAGTAGATAACAATCGAGACTAAGGTTGATGTGAATCCATTTTTCACAAAACTAGTTCAATCATCTCCTTCCTCTCCTTCATCATTTTCCTTAGCCTCTTTTTTTCGGAGTCCTTGGGTTCCTCCTCCTTTTCCTTTGGTCTGCCACGTCTACGTCCTGCTGCTTAACGTTTAGATTTTGTTACTGCCTTCTTTTTTGCAGCACCCTCTGGCCTGCTTCTGACCCTGCACCTATATACCAAATTTAAGCTTTCTAGGACTCACCGGTATGGAGATACAGAGATAAATGAGTGAGTGACTTTCACATTTATAAGTATAGATTCTATGTCAGCACAGGACAAATTCAAAAAATCTGGGGTCTACAAGCTCAACTGCGACGACTACAATACCTTATACATAGGTCAGACTGGCCGCATTCTCAACCAGAGATTCGAGGAGCATTCGAGTAGCTACAGATTGAATGAACAAGATCCCAACTACGCCAATCATCTTAGGGAAAACACTCACAATTTCACACAAAATCCAGAAATTCTACACATCCAACTGAAAATTCTGAAACTGAATTTACTGTAATCTATAAAATCATCTTGCTAATAAAAACAACATTTTTCTGAATGATCATATAAAAATTTATAATTATCAATAATGTTACTATCAATTTTCCAAATGTCCATTGATACCTCTCTCTACCTACCAATGCAACTTTCAATATTCAAGGACAAGACATCATATACCACCAATACCACCTCCACAAGCCAGATAAACAACAGTTGTTCAGTTATTTATTTATATGGAGGTAGATAGGTTAGGTGTACAAAATTTTATATGTCACAGAATGTCTCGAAACTCGGAACATAGGTAAACAGAACAGCACGCCTCTGAAATATCTCATCTTTGTTTGTCTCATACAAGTAACAGATTCATTGTCCTTTATTAGCTATAACCGATGTTGCCAAATGGTGAAATAGAAACGAATCCCTTTAAATGTTGAATGCATTATTTCATTTCTCTTTTTTAAGTATTTAAATAATTTTTCAAAGGCAAAGGTTGAAATAATAAGTTTGAAATACGATGTTTTAGAGCTCTTTTATGAAAACTATTTGATTTTCGTCACGAGAAACATTCCCCATTACAAACTCCTGGTCTCTCTGACATCTTCATTAGCTTCAAAATGCAAAATCAAATTGTTATTATACGCCACATCCTTATCTCTTTCCATCAAGAAATTGTAAATCATCATAGTGGGATGACCCAAAACTCATTTTCTTGTACTTGGTTCACAGTTCTTGATGTCAAAAGTACTTGAGCCAGTAGTGTATGGAAACTCTGGGCTATCAATGGCCGTAGTTGGTTACTTGATTGATAAAGCCGTTGGTTGAGGATGACACATGATCTATTCGTTACAAAAAATCAGATGAGAAAAGTGTGAGAAGTGAGTTTCATTGTTCCATTCCATAGTGGGTATCCATCCTAAGTGACAAAACTGAATACTTTGTATAGTCCTTGACGTCGAATAAAAAAATACTGAATACAAATTTCACTCAGGGAAAAAAATAGCCAGTTGCAGTTTCACAAGCAGCAAAATTCTAATAATTTCAGATCATCCTCCACACATGTTTTTCTCCCAGAAATAAAAAATGTCAATATCCACGCCGCGCTATTTCCTGAAATAAGGGTTTGCTGTAACATGATTATCTTTGGATCTCTTAAGCCAAGCAAACAAGCAATAAACACCACTCTTTGTATTTACATCTCGTCTCCTCGTCTATTTGTACAACATCGGTGGATAATCCGATAGAGTGTCGATCAGATTGATGAGGTTGAAAATGTAATGTAAACAGTAAGTTAGATTATTCGAAAATTTAATGATACGCTGACAACTGATTAACATCCATTCCCAATATTAAGATATCAAGCTGTAGCACGCTTCGATGAGAAACGGGTATTGGTTCCTAGAATTCCTCTGGGAAATCTAACTTGGAAATTGCTGTTAAATATTACCGTGATTACATGTTACATTATATCTTTAACTATGAATACGATGCGAAGGATGAGGCTGGAATGGTAGTTTTGCTGGGATACAAACGATATAAATGTTATATCACTGAAAATTTTGCACTTGTACTTTCTACTCATTGGGAAACTATAAGTCACGATGGCAACTACAGAAAAATTATTTTATTATCTTCTTTCTCTCTCTCTTTCTCTCTCTGTTTTGATGGCTGTAGCTTTCCACTCGGGCGCATTTGGCCAGACTCCTCCTATCAGTAATTGACAGGAGCTTCGTAAGAAGGCGCAGCGGTCTTGCTCGAAATAGACCTGCAACTTAGTTTTTTTTTTCATTTTTTTTCATTGAAAATCACCTCGCCTTGTTTGAGTTGCCTCATCTTCAAGAGACCTTTACGTGGTTATCCAAACCAATTCGGCCTGGATACTGGCGTGAATGAAACGGATACTCACTTTCCATTTTTGTCTAAAGTTTCACATACAATTCACATATACTGGAGAATTTTCACAATGGATGGTCATCACACAAAAAGTAGACCCGCGATAGCACATCGCATTCGCACCTTTTTTGGGTACGAACAATATCAGCAGGTCCAACTACTGACACGGTCGCAACAGAACTGTATTTTTCCTTCAGAATAAAAAAACACAAGATCTACAAAAAAATCCTTAAGGCGCCTGTGCCAAAGTAGCGATTCACATTGAATCCATTCGAAGAAAAGGTTCTCAGGAAGTTTATTCGACACAAAGGCAGGTCTCCAAATGAAAGAGCTCTTGAACAGTGATATTTGAGGTGTACTGAATTGAACCTCAAAACAATGAGCAGTCACAGTCCATCGCATATTTCTGATGTATACCGCTCTTGGTGGAATCAAATGTGCCAAGTCACTTGAACACTTCTTGTGAAAGTATCTATAGAACAGACAAATCTCTAACCCTCCTTCGATGTTCCAGACTATACAGGTTGCAAAGGATGTTCGCATTTCCAATCGGGCAGATGGCTCTTTTCTGTATGGAATCCATCAACTCCAGGGTCTGCTTGGGGGCGGAGCTCCATATTTAAGAACACTATTCCAAAGAATATCTGACCTGAGCTCTATAAAGCATGAAAAGATGCCGAGGTGTGTACAGTTGTCTGGTTCGGAACAGTGTTTCGAACTTTTGAGAAGTAGCCTTTGCAATTCCAGTGACATGATTGTTTCAAGACATACTGGTGTCTATTTCAACCCCCCAACAAACTTATCGAAGCAGAGAGCGGAATTGTCTGTCCTGACATTATTATATCCGGTTTGGAGACATTCATTGTTTTGGAGAAGTCTGCAAAATACTGGTGTGAGTTCATTTGTGCACTTTTTCAGTACGAGGCACTTCATCAGGACCAGACGCCTTGTTGATATTGATCTGTTTTAGAATTCGCCTGACCAGACGTTGTCGAAAAGTAATTTTCGACATTGTGTATTCTAGTGCAGGAATAGTGGGTGGTGCCTTTCCCAGAAAATCGTCTGTGGAGTGTGACTAACATCATCTATTTTTCACAGGTTCAGCCCAATTTTTGTGTTAGTGTAGGTCTACTTTTTCCATTGTCGTTGAAAAAAGAATACTCCCCAATCTATGTAACAGTTGAGCTGATAAGTTTGTAAACTAACAGGAAAAAATGTTTTTGATGAAATTTGATTATGATACTCAATATAGTTGCCTTCGAGGATTTTTTTGATATTATTTTACGATTTGTTTTAGCATTCAAATAGGCCTCAGTTGCGATGATAACCTCTTCATCGTCGCTGAATTCCATTCCAGAGAGCATCTCTCTTGAGAACAGAAAAAAGTCGCTGGAGGGGGGTAGATCTGGAGAATACGGTGGATGCAGAAGCAATTCAAAGATTAATTTATGCAATTTTGCAATTGTTTTCATCGATTTGTTACACGGTGCAATGCTTTGATGGAACAGCACTTCGTTTTTCTTCAAATGGGGCTGTTTTTTCGGGATTTTGTCCTCCAAACGCTCCAATAACGCTACGTAATAGTCGCTGTTGATGATTCTTCCCTTTTCGAAATAGTCACTGAATATTATACCATGCGCATGCCAAAATATTGATACCAAACCTTGCTAGCCGACTGTTGCGTCTTTGCTCGCCTTGGAGTCGGTTCAGTACGCCCAGTCCTCTCAGATGACAATATTTTTTATTCTGGTGTAAAATGATGGATGATGTTTCATCCATTGTTATATATCGACACGTAAATTTGGGTTTTCATGGTGAAACAGTGTGTTGTCATTTACCATACTATGAATGCTATTTACAAGCTTCATTTACACAATTATTCATAATAATATGCAACATTACTCTTATGATATGATTTTTCGCCAGAAAACAATACTTCATTAACAAACGAAATTTATTTTTATCGTTTTTTTTTCTAAACTAACAGAGTTGCTCCACTCAAAATGTTTCATCCCACAAGCTAATAGTCCGACGGCTGTGTTAGGGTTAGGGTCAATTAAACAGCATGTGGATTCAATACTAGTATCGCTACCTATGTGTTAGCCCATGAACATTTTGGACCACCTAATAGATGCAGTAAATCTGATTCTTTTCCTAGCGTCATTCACAATTGTTTTTTTTTTTCATTATGAATAAGAGTGAAACATACTACATTTTCTCCATGAAAACTCTATGCTGGTTGGATCGGGTGACCTTGCTGTCCAGTCATGAACCTCTTCAAGAAACACTTCATTGTGGGATTTTCACTAAACGTGAATGAGGGTTTTCAAAAGACACGAATTTTAATTTTATGATCCATCGTAGAATTCAGAAATACAACTGAAAATGGTGTGTATCATTAAAAACAACGAAACTTTGATATATTTCATATTTGTATATTTGAGAATAATTTTGAAACATAGTCATAAGTGTCCTGCTTTTCAGTGTTCTGAAAAATAATTGGGAATATGTTCAGGAACCTTTTTGTTACTCATGACTTTTTCTGTATATTATCATTACGAGTTCTGCTCAGTTTTGTTGGCCAATCCTGTATATTTGACATAAATCTGAACCTGCAACTAGATTTTCCATCATCTCAGGACGATAAATGAAACAAAGCACATACTCAAATTTTTTGGAAAAGGGATCAAAAATTTTTGTAGATGAGCAACCTAGTATTTTCCAACGTTTCGGTTTTTCAGTTTCCTATTCTGAACGAGAAAAAAGTGAAATGGGGCATACTAAATATCAGTTTACGATGAAAAACTTTGATCAGATCTAAATAATGAACATACCAAATTCGCGTTTGCAAGTATCAACACTAAGAGAAAAATATTGGTTTCAAGAAAGAAAACAAACAATTCTCATGGATATGCTTTATTTCATGAATCAATTGCAAAGATTTTTCAGAATGTTATGTAAGACAAACAGGACGTTTTCTGAAATTAGGTTGCCTGGACATGAGAAATGTGGAAGGAAATCAATATTATCATATTGTGAAATGATCCTAATTTCCAAACAAAAAAATTGGACATAGACAGAAGAAAAATAGAAGGAATGAGCAGTGCTCGTTTCAATTTGTTGAATCGGATTCCATGACATTTCATTCCAAAGGATTTTCCATCATTCTATTCACCTTGCCATCTTCTGCCATCTAAATGTCTACAATTCTTCAAACAAAAATGTCCTATTATAATCAGTGATCTATCGTGGGTGAACAATATGAAGAAATTCATCATTTTCAATGTGTCTTTAGTTGTACATTTATATCTGGTCCTATGTACCTGTATCTTGTCCTATATCCTATGTATCTGGTACCTATGTTGTATGTTACACATCTCTCTAACTTTTCTAACATGGATAAACTGTTGTTAGGAAAGACACATATTTCCTTTTTTTTTTAAATATTGGGATACAAAAATTATCTTAAATTGCAATATGTATTGGCATTTTTTCACATAGTCACTGGGCATGTATTGGCATTTGATTGTATAGAACTGATGGTTGTTTTGACATAGTTCGAAATGTTAGCAAGAACTGAACGGAAATTTTTCAGAAAAAACCTCATTTCGTGATATTATTTGCATCATCAATCTCCTCATTTGCGATAAATTGTATTACCGTCTGTGAAGCAGTGTTATTTTGAATTCTCCACCGTTTTCTTGAAACTATCTTTCTCAAGTTTTCCTCATCTAGTGTGCATTCTTCCGCGAATGGAGGTAACACTTGTCAATATAAATTTCCCCAGTATCCTACCTTAAAAGATTGTCTCCGGACATTCTTTTCGAAAATAAGTTTGTTCCTAAATCACGTGGGCTCTCAATAAATTACACTTGTATTCAGAGTTAACGATGTTTTATGTATAATCTGTTTAGTTCCCATTCCCGAAATTTCCCTCGGAAGAAAATTTATTGTTAGAGTTCGTAATGCCTTCGGAACTCTTAAGTCACTCAACTTGTTATTCCTTTCAGGATGAAATCGTTAGAAATTATTAGGCCGGGATTATTCCAGGATTCTTGCAACACAAATATCTGAGAGGAACTTTTTCAGATTTACTTCATTTGAATAATCAATTACCCTTGTTCATGACTGAGAAGAAAAAAAGCTCATTCGTATGTAGGAATTTTTTTTTTTATAAATCTGGGAAACATCTGAAATTTTACTCATTATTCGAATGTTTCCATAAGTTATTGAGTCAAATATTATATTATTCTTTTCCTGATATTGCAAACTCATTATTCACTATAATCGAAGTTTTTCAGAAATGAAATATGGTTGTTTTTACCTCTCTCTTTTTATATTTTACCATCAGATTAATGATATATATGTACTTTTGTGTCACTTTCCAGAGCATTTTTTCCGAATTCCTTCGGTATTGAGATATTGCGAATTTATATTTCTGAAATTCTCCATTTGAAAACATTGCAATAGTATTTTGTTTTCTTTGCGGCCCTGGTAAAAAACTACATTTGCCAGCTTTTGTGTACATTCACTGCACCTTGGGTTGGAATTAGTTTGAAGTACCAATCCAACTGAGGAAATTAGTGTTGTAGTGAAATGCTTAGTGGAAATAAATTCTATATCGTTGAACTTTCAATTTTTTCAAGTTTCAAGTTTATTCAGTGTTGTACGTAAACTATCTTAAAATTTTTGTCGGGCAAAGATTTACGAGATAAAAAAATAAGAAAGGTAATTAACTCTAGTGTGAAGCATAACTTCAAAACATCTGTATACTCAATGTGTGCACGTATTTTTACCAAAATTCTAAAAGATATTCGACGATTTGTAGAGGGCAGGGACAGCAGCAAATGTGGGTGTATTTACTATCGTTGTATTTTATGGAAAGTTCCCTTGTTTTTTAGGATTTAATTCTTTATTTCACTTTTGAAATTTTTTAGTTTGTCAATTTTTTTTAATGTACTGGTATTTTATTGTAAAATTTTGAACCATAAAATAGAAACATTTTATGTATGTATTGCTAATTC
>WOGR01005135.1:0-14073 GCA_015342045.1 Leptinotarsa lineolata | reverse complement strand
TAGTGTAAATTTCTATCCGCTCGGTATATTCCAGCTCCCGTTCCCTGTTTGGTTTTCGACCCATGTGTATACCAGGTGTTCTTTCCAAACATGTTCTCGGGATGACTAATGTTCGTCCACTCTTCATGGCTTATGATTTTTAGTCGTGAAGTTAGTCTTAAAGGTGTACTTCGGTATCATGTGGTCCGTACACTTGTTCCGAAATTTCTGTTTTGTCCGATCCTTTATATCCTTACAGTGATGAATTTCAATTTGAAAACTTCTTGGAGATATTCATGCGCTTAAGAAGATCATATTGAAAGTTTATAAAAAAATTATATAGCTCATTATAACTTTGGTGGGATAAAAATCATTCGAATATCAAAAAATGATGAAGAAAGTTTTCGCAACTAATAAAAGCAATAATTGTCGCTAGGTACATTTTTTTGAATAATTCATTAATGAATCATTCATGAACAAACAAAGAACTTATCACAAATGATTTATGGAAAAAAATTACTGTATTTTTATAGTTTATACTTTTTTTAATTTTTCTATCATTTAAATGATCAGTTGAGGAATTATTTTTTCTTCAGAGATCATAATTGTCATTTCTCAACAGGCATTTGGCAATGATAGTGTAATTGAACGCACTCTTAGTTTGCAAAATTTTGTTCAGGAGATTTTAACTTCGAAGATGAGCTCCGAAGTGGTCGATCTACAGTAATCCAGGATGAGGATTTGCTTATCCTGGTGGAGACTGACCCATCACAAACGGTTCGTGGGATGGCGAAAGAACTGGGCATCAGCTCCCATGCGCTTGTTGATGGTTTAAAATGTGGAAAGGTGAAAAAGCTCGAAAGATAGGTGAACGATTTACAGAAATTATCACGTTTCAAGAAAAATTTGACCTGAATGTTTTCTGTATTCTGAAGAACAATAAAATAAGCTTTTTTGTTTATGAAGACACATTGAATGCAGAGAGATATCTCCAAATATTAAGGACGACTGTAACTGATTTTCTTGAAAATTTGCCTTTAGAGGAATAAAGGAATTCGTGGTTTCAACTGGACGGAGCGCCAGCTCATTCCACCCAGGAAGTTTCCAGAAAACTTGACGAACTCTTCGACGATCGTTGGTTTAGGCGTTTAGGGCCGTGGGATTGGCCACCGGGGTCACCCGATCTCACGTCACTTGACTTTTTTCATGATGTGTTTTGAAAGAAAGGGTATACAGTACTTCTGTGCCTACCAAAGAAGAATTGCGATGGTGAATAGTGCGGAGTATTGAAGATCTGAATCCCCAGGAAATTGAAAAAGCAACCACAAGTCGCTTATAAAAAAACATTTTGGAGTGTTCAAAATGTAATGGACAACATTTTCAGAATTTATTGTGAAAATGTGATATTTTGTTTACAATTTTGTTATTTTCAATCATTCTATTCTGTTATTGTCTGTGCTTTCACATGTTTTAGCCCACGAAATCTTACTTTCTACCTAGAACTGACTGATTTTTGGTACAGCTGTTCCCTGGAAACTTTGAGCCATAGTTAAGGAAATTATTTTGTAACCCTACAAACTTCCTCTCGTTCATTGGTGTTGATTCAGAATACATTTGGTTGAATATTTCACAAGTTCTGACAATGATTTGATCCCTTCATTCATGTGTATAATAAATAATTTCATAAGAACTTCGTTTGAATAATCGATATTTGCATTTATTCTCGAAGATGATTCGGAACTTCGTCGATAACTGTTCGTAAATTACTTATAAAAGTAACCGAACTGCTATAAGCGTGATAATTCCACTGCTACCTAAATCCAAATTCTAAAAAAAAAATAATGTTTCTAGAAGAAGCGACTTTATTGAGAAAACTTACGATTTAGGTATAGGGACATGATGTATCATCTTGAAGAATTTTTCATCATCTTTCAATAAACCGAGTAATAAAGGGAGTTTCATTTGAAAAAATGAACTTTTGACTACTTTTATGGACAATTGAAATAATAGTGATTTTAGCACGCTCTGTATGATATGGAGTCGATTTCTTGGTGTTATTTATATATTTTGAGTTTGTTCAAACTATTTTCAGAATATCAACTTTAGTACTGATATACTCAATTTCAATTGAGGCTATATTTTGGACCATATTTAGCACAATTTATTTTTTATCTCGAAAACAGATAGAGATAGTTATAGGATCATGAACGAAAAAGTATTACAATAACAGAGCGATTCCAAAAATGTAATAATATACGGGGTGTTCCCATTAAAAAAATAAAGTTGCTGGGACTTTTTGAAGGAAGTGATAGAATGAAAAATGACAATTGACACTTCCTTTGTTTTTGTATCACTTATATTTGTAACTAACTTTACATAGAAAATTTTGATTATCATTTTTCATGATGACTTCCTAACGGCTACATCATTGAATTTATTACACTAGATATTCTTTGACCATTGTCCTAACTGGACATTTGACATTTTCATCACATATTTGACTGTGAATATTCTTGTGAGAAAAAAGGAAAACTAATAAAGCTTTTTCAAGATTTTATAATATTTTATTTGGATTCTTTGATCTAACCAACGGAGTATAGAAAAATAATTTGTTTCATTCAACTATCTCTCCACTCCAGATTCATTAATCGATTTGAATTAGAATATTCAACCCAAACGAAACGTTGTTTTCAGAATAATCATGAGGGGACTTCAATTGCCCATTATATTACTGTTATTGTTATTTTCAACGAACGTATTCAAACTTTTAGTTCAACTTTCATCCAAACACATGACTTCATCTTTCAAGATTGTATCCTGTCATATTATCAATACTCAAGTAACTCAAGTTGTCAAACTTTCAAAATTAAGGAGACGCAAGTAAGAGATTTTCATTTAGGATTGCTCACGACTCGAATAGGTTTTCGCTGTTACATAATAATCATAAATTAACTTGCTTGACAGTAATCTATGACGGAACACAGGTCAAAGTCAAGGTGTTCAACTGAATAATAAGAGGATCATGGACCTCAAATGTTCAATCTTCAGATTACCAAGAGACTATATATATAAAAACCACTTAATGTGCCTGTTTTTATTCTCCAGTGAAAAATATTTACCGTCATATTTATCGAGAAAGGTTAAAGCTCTCCCAAATTTGCGTACTTCGTGAATTTTCATGATTATTCACAAGGACCTTTGCAAACATAGTGGTTTCGGTAGTGTAGAGGTTAGCACATCCACCTTTCAAGCGAAAGACCGAGGTTCGATTCCCCGCCGGGCCACCGTGCTGGGTAATCGCACGTTGAAAGGTGAGGCCTCGTTAATCCATTGCTTGCACAAGTTTCGACTTCTGAGGGTTGACGTTCGTCAGCTGGTTGACGAAATGAACAACAACAACAACATATAAGTTTGTGGAGATATGTATTCAATAGTGTCTATAATTTTTTCTATCGTGGAATTAACATAAACAAAAATGTCTGTATATGATTATCATTGTTCATCCTTATTGTCACTAGAATGGACTGAGTGTCATTGTTTTCCGAGTTTGAAAGCCGTGGATTTTTGGAATTTCTTCCTGACGTTTCGCTGGCGCAAGTGGCTGCTATCCGATTGGATAGCAAGCCACCTCTGAAGAAGCTAGCCACTGGCGCCAGCGAAACGTCAGGAAGAAATTCCAAAAGTCCACGGCTTTCAAACTCGGAAAAAAGTGACACTGAAAACCTCAGCCGCGAAATTCTAAAACATTTTGTCAGTATGAACTGAACTAGTTTAATGTTAAAGTTTGAAAATGTTCTCATAGGTAGGACGAAACTGCAGTAACTTCAGTCACGAAGTGGTAAGAAACATAGAAAATTTTCATTTCTTATTTTTCAGTATAGTTAGATGTTTGTATGATAGGGCAAAGACGGTTTGCAATTCAGTTCATAATATAGAAGAGAAAATAACTATCATTGAAACAGGTTTGGAGCAAAACGCATATTCGGAGCCGTTTGTGGAAAGAGCTCCCAATGAAGTTGGTAAAAGCAATATACAACATATACAGATCCTACATTCACCACGAATTCAACAACAATACACATACCTCACAATTAACATTATACCTTATGTTCGGAGTTTGTCTGAGAAATTGAAATGCATCGATCACAAGTATAATGTAAGAACAACTTTTAGATCCACCATCATATTGAGATTTTTTTTGAAACAAACTAAACCCGAAAATACGGTTGAAAGAACGGATGATTGTATTTACAATATACATTGTTTATGTGGAAATGTTATATCGTGAATATATGCTCATGGAAAAATTAGAAAACTCAAAGAATCCGCATATATTTTTTTAGCGAGTAACAAGTGTATTTCAAATAGTTCTGTGGAAATGAATCGTACCTGGTTGCATCACTAAGAATAGAGGTTGAAAACGAAAATATGAACCTTAATTGAACTGAATTCTCAAAAAACATCCAATATATGTGTTCATGTAGACATTATAGACTTTCACGTGTGACATCTGAACATTCCATTTTTGATTCGTGTTGAAAGAAAGTTGAACCATCACAGTCTGAGGCGAGATTTTTATAGTGAATACGGGTTTCAAAAATGGAAAAGGATTGTTTTCCTAAAAGTTAACCGCTTGAGAAAGCTGAGTATCAATTATTCATTTTTTGCAATTGATTTTTTCAATTTGTAGGCAAAATTTATGAATGCAATAAGGTACTGACTAATTGGACTTTCCACTAGTTTATATTACGTAGTAACTTTTCGGGGTGAACTTTTCAGTTGGCCCTTTACTACACTTCATCAGATTCTCTATAGAATCAACTTTTCATTTCCAGATTGTGGAAGGTTATAAACCCCCAAAAACAGTCCTCCACAAAAAAATGTCGTCAAAAGAAGGGATTTCAGAACATTTTTGTTTTCTTTGTCATTTTCATCGACTATTTCACGTTCTTATTTTCATAAATGAACATTTTGTACAAGGACTGTTTCGAAACGTACCAAATGTATTATTTTCGTCACGTGCCAATGTCAGAACTTTCAGAAATTCAAAGACGCATTTCCTGAATTTGTAATACAAGTTAAACCAAGGGTATGATTAACAGAGAGTTCTGAAGAATTTTTAAGGCATCGCAGATAGGATTTCCGCTGGATGTGATATTTCGAGATTGCTACATCTAGCAATTTCATGGTGCACGCGTAGCGATTTTTAGAGGGTGTAGCAACAGAAAAGTGCATCAGAAAATATTCACTTTAAATATAATTGACTGCTGATTAAGACCGTTTTATTCGAAGATACAAAAAGTAACAAGATAAGAATTCGAAGTTTCAGCACCTTTTGATGCTTCATGGAACTCAAGTAAAACATTATCTGGAAAATATTTTACATATACCGGGTGATTCTCCGAGGTGGCTCACCCCTATAACTTTTTCATTATTGCAGATAGGAAAACGAAATTTGGTGGGTTTTGTATAATAGTTCACAATTATATTTTTTTGGCATGTTTACTTGCTTCGCCGTACTTTCGGTTTGACCGGAAATGACCCCAACTTTCGATTTTTGAATAGGACATCCAATATATTTTTATTTATTTCGATCTACAATGACATTCTAAATCCAACAATACTCTATTTGTCAATATATGACAAATAAAATCATTTTTGATTCAATTTTTGATCTAGAATGCCATGGATTGTGTAAGCCGCTCCATTCTTGATCAAGTAACATGGAAAAACTACGACTGTGAGGCTTATGACTTCACAATTGTTTGAAGAATTTTTTCACAGTCGCAAATATAAATCTTTCCAGTTCACTTGACAATTTCATTATTCGTCATTAGGTATGACCGTTCCTTGCAATTATTCAGAAAAATAGAAAAAATAAAGTGGAAGTGTGTGGCATGAAGTTATTCGTAAGAAGATGATCTTTCACAAAAAACAGACGAGCCACTCCCTTTTCATTTGAAAAAATCAAGTTAGGTGAGAAAATTCATATTTGTGACTGTGAAATAATTCTTCAAACGACTGTGAAGTTATAAGCCTCACAGTCGTAGTTTTCCCAGGTTACTTGATCAAGATTGAAGCGATTTACATGATCCATGTCATTCTAGATCGAAAAATAAAAATTTGAATTAAATTGATTTTAATTGTCAAATATTGACCGGTGAAGTACTTTCAAATTGAGAATGTCATTCTTAATCGAAATAAGTAGAAATATGTAGGATGTCCTATTTGAAAATTGAAAGTTGGGGTCATTTCCGGTCAAACCGGAAATACGAAAAACCAAGTAAATATGTCAAAAAATGTAAATTGAACTATAATATCAACCTCCAAATTTCGTTTCTCTATCTCCAATAATAAAGAAGTTATAGGGGTGAGCCACATTAGAGAATC
Source organism: Leptinotarsa lineolata (assembly GCA_015342045.1). NCBI lineage: Eukaryota > Metazoa > Arthropoda > Insecta > Coleoptera > Chrysomelidae > Leptinotarsa > Leptinotarsa lineolata. The sequence goes on along the minus strand of WOGR01005135.1, from coordinate 7,704 downwards.
ACCCTGTATAAAGCTTCGCCTACTATACACTGAGAAAACTAGTTGTTATCTGAGAAAGGAAGTTTTGAAAGTGTGGAATATAAAATAAATGGTGATTTGTCATTCAATATACGCTTCCTTGGAGAGACTCCTCTCGTAGTTGCCTTAAGATTGAAGATTGAACTCAATACATATTGATTTACATCTCTTGAGAATATTTTCAATTCACAGATTAGCTTTTTTGAGAGCCTGTTGACCTTTCTTCGATTTTCCTCAAAATATTTTCCGCAGTGCTTGTTCAGTTTGTATCAAAAATTCTACCAAAGGCCTCCCTCTGAATCACTTCGACTTTGAAATCTCGTACACATACAAAGAATATATTGTGAAGCCATGTTTAACTCTAGTTTGGTATTTTATCTTTCATTTTGGAAATCACACCTCAAAAGGTAAGACCTCGTTATTCCTCAGCTCGCACATGTTTCGACTTTTGAGAGTTGTTCGTAGGGGGCTGGACAGCTGGTTAAGGGAAGAAGAGATTTGATATTTTCCTTTTGCATCAGTCTTTTGTTTGCAGAAAGCAAAATTTGTTTTTATAAATGAAAATCAGACGACTGAATTGATACAGCTCTGCTTGAAACAACATGAACTGATTAAATACCTGATGCCTTATTATTTCTTTCCATATACTTCCAGACAGAGATGTCGAAAATATAAAAAATCATAAAAGATAAAAAAGTATTTTGTTCGTATTACGGATATTTGGGTCATTCTCATAAACATATATTTTTTCAAGTAATTCTATGGTTGAGTTTCAGAAATACCTCTAATACTTGCGTGTTGCTGACTTTCTGTAGGAGCAATGCAAATTCAAAAATGTATCAACTGTTTATCAAGATAACAGAGCAATTAGAGAGAAAGCTAATTTTGAAGATGAAAACTTTTGGCTATCTAGTTCTCCATCTTCATACAAAAAAATTTTAGAAAATTAGTTATCATTTGCTATCAATTTTTCTGGTAATACTTCAGAAATTTACCCCTTCATGAAAAATTCTCTCTTTGAAATATCGAATTCTTTTAAATCCTTCATTAAATGTGTATAGAATATTCGACATCATCATCATCTTGAAACTAGCACAACATCAAGTTGAATTATTTCAAAACATTAGATCTTATCATGTCTTCGTTGATATTGAGTGAAAATAGAGTAATAGTGGAGATGGATGAAACAAATATCATTTCCCAACTTCCTTCATTTCATACTATACAGCAAAATACTATTATGAAACTAAGTTTTATGTCCGTAATAACATAAAAAATAATGAGAAATATGTTTTGGTCAAGCGAAATAAAACGCAAGTTATTTCCTCACACTATTTAAGATAAGTATGAAAATGGTTTCTTTGTTGAGAAAAACAACTCTCTTGAAATTTTTAGAAGAGATCAGGAGATATTTCCTTTACAAGCAGTTTCTAGTTTCTAATATAAAAATGGCATTAACTAACAAAATTTCATTAGTTTTTTAGGCAATGCTCTATTGTGGTCTCCAGATCTGTAACAGAAACTTTTCAAGGGAAAATAATCTTCATTACCTTTTTGTGAAGCACTAAGAGGCTTCTTGCAATAGTAGGTGAGAAATGGAAAAATCAATTTCAAGACAATCTCTGAAACAACACTTCAAACTACTTTTGAAAAAACAATGGATGCTTTATATAATCGAGAAAAGTATATCAGAGTTGGAACCAAAAAAACGTTTAAAAATGAAGCCATAGACTTGAAAGAGATGAAGGAAAGACATAAGATAAAAAAATGAGAGAAGACAAAGAAAATAGGCAGTAAGATTAAAAACGATGATGGAGCAATCAAAAATTTAAAGATACATTGTCTTGTATCGCTTTATTGAACCTAACAAACTGTAATTTTGAAGTAGGTGGGATATCATCATTTATACCAAGTAATACGTGCTACAAAAAGTGATCAAGTGAGAACACAGCGGATCTACATTTGAATAATTATACCATAAAATCATGTAATATACCTATCAATTATGATGATGAATGTTTATTCAATTCAATTAATTTGGAATGTTGTAGTGCATAAAATTAGTAATGAGTTAATCAAAAGTACAAATCCATGGCAAAGTTTCAAAGCAGTGCAATAAGGGATCTTTCCCTTTGCATAAAGGCCAAGTAAATTTTCAAAGTCGAATTCAGGTCATAAATGAAGACATAAATATGTCACTGTGAGGATAGTATCATCATTGTCACTATCCTTTCAGTTTTTGAATAAAATAACTGAACGTGGTTAATCAATCTCATAAAAATAACGACTTCAATATTGAATACCATTGAATACTACTTGTTTATGCATGTTCATTTCCATCAAAGTGGAATCAGTGATCAATTTTCATTATTCACATTTTTTTCTCCACAATTACCGTATCACCCATTAAGTTTTTCTGGAAAGTTTTCATAGCCTCCTTCGGCCTGCTCTTAGTTCATTGAAATTCATTTCCGTTCTTTGCCCGAAACCGTACAGTTCAGAATCCGTAGCAACGTGAATGTTTCCATGTTCCTTGATTAATGGCTGCGAATCCTGTTCTGTGCTGAATTGATATTTCACGAAAAACTTTCATTTACACAAACCCGAGATATAGGCACTGTGAACATTTGAATGTATCGTGAATATGCTCGTTTTTCATGTCGGCAAGCTGCAGGTATCTGTATCTGAATACAGATGTGGGGAGCGAGAACAAGTTATTAACGATGTTTTTTTAGAGAATCGAAAAGTAGGAATTCTATGAAATGGAATGATTTATTATGTGCGGAAATGTGACTAAAACAAATGACTTTTCGGATGTAGAGCGATGGTGGTATACGATAATTTTCCACGAATTGTTTTCATAATATCTATGTCTCGAAAGCAACATAATAAGGTTGATTAGAGCAGTCACATGGTCCAAACAAGATCCTCTGTTGATTAATATTTGTGAATGAAGAGACGGAGAAAATCACTCCTAGTCTAAAAACAAAATTATAAAAAATCTTCACCCATCTGATGATCGATGAGAAGTATTTCATATGGAAGTTAGTCTGTCAGAAAGTAAATCACGAGAGAATTGCCTGAAAAAATCCTAGCCATTATACTCTGTCGTTCGAAAGTGATTGAAAATTGGAAATGTTTTTTAGTGAATGTTACGAGTTTGGACTCGAATTGTCTAAAGAAAAATTTTAAATATATGGGAGAACGAATCAAATGAAAATGAATGAGAAGTTTGATTCATCAAAAATACAACAAACATTCGAACTACTCAAATATTCGGATGAGTCAGTTGAAACAGAAAAAAATCATCTTCATTTCAGGCAACAGTGATTTGTTATCTCTGTAATTCAATGTTCTTACATATTTTCAGATTCTCACATCCATTGCTTAATCATTTTTCTCAGTTTTCATGTTGAAAAATAATTTTTCAGAACCCACTCGAGGGGTGTTCACCTTGTCGTGGTGGGAGGGCTTGCGTACTGTGATGAAGTTATGGGCCATGTCGGCGGCAGCTTAGCTGCTGGTAGACCTGGAAAGTTGCTTAGACCGGATGGATTTTCATATCAGAGATTCCATAGACCTAGAGTTGGCAGCAGATCGATTACAGGGAGCTATCATCTCTACGTATAACGAAAATTGTCCCGTAGTAAACCAGAGATCAAACAGCAATGTGCCCTGATGGAATGAAGATCTGGCGAGGAGAAGACAAAAAACCAGAAAAGCCTTTAAACGTGAAAGGGAATCAGGCTCATGGGATCAAAGCAGAAGTCCTCTGAGTACAACAAAGTCCTGAAAAAATCCAAGAGAGATACGTAGAGAAGGCAATGTGAGGAGGTCGAAAAGACCCAAGCATGTGCCAGGCTCTACAAAATAGAAAGAAACCTCAGATCTCAATAAATAATCTGAAAACAAATACTGGGGAGTATACAAAAACCGAAGAGAAAACTATAAGAGAGCTTCTCCGGGTACACTTCCCCAGGTCGGAAATTACGGATCTAACACCGGAGTCCTGGAATAATTCAGAACTAGAGACAGGGAGGATAGGCACCAAGTGGTAGATCTGGAGAAAATCAAATGGGCCATGAACTCATTTCAATCCTATAAGTCGCCGGGACCTGATGACATATACCCAGTAATGCTTCAAAAGGGACCGGAAACTCTTTTCAGAAAAACTGTGTTTGATTCTCAGGGCAAGTCTAGCACTGGGATATATACCAAAAACTTGGAGACAGATTAGGGCCACCTTCATTCCGAAACCTAGGAAAATCAACCATTGTAGCATTCATCAAGAGGACTGAAACGGAGGGTCTCGGATCTCTAAAACTGCGAGGTGGAGAAATACAAGCGTCGGGGGAGGTCAAATATCTGGGAGTGATTCTAGATTCCAAATTCACCTAGAACCAACACTTGGATAGGATAAAGAGGAAAACGAAGGTAGCGCCGATGCTAACCAGACGCACCTATGAAAAAACATGGGGGCTGAAACCAGATATAGTGTATTGGCTGTACACAATGGTGGTTAAACCCATGATAACATACACTCCTCTGGTCTGGTGGCCAAAGATGAAGCAGGTGATCTCTAATAACAAACTAGGCAAGGTGCTAAGACTTGATTGTTTGGGAATAACGGGAGCAATGAAAACAACCCCAACAGCTGCATTGGAGAGACTCCTGAATCTACCTCTTTTACACTTTATGATAATGGGGAAGGCTAGGATGGGCCAATCCAGACTGGAAAATTCACCGAGCTATGAAGGATCTGACAAAACAAAAATTTCGGGGCATATAGAGAAACACATCAAATATGTGTACGGACCACATGAAGCCAAAGTACACCTTCAACACATACTTCACGGCAAAAATCATAAGCCGTGAAGGGTGGACGACCATTAAACATTCCGAGAACATGTTTAGAAAAAACACCTGGTATACAGATGGCTCGAAAACCAAACATGGACCAGGAGCTGGAATATACCGAGCGTATAGAAATCTACACTATAATAACTATCCCCTAGGTCTATACACATCCGTCATTCAGGCGGAAGTGTATGCTATCTTGCAATGTGCAAGGCTTCTCAACTTGATACCTCAACGGAATGAGCGGATCAATATCTCAACAGAAAGTAAGACCGCACTTGAAGCTCTGACAAACCCGAAGGTGACATCGAGACTGGTCTGGGAATGCCGCGAAGAACTGAATGAACTTGCAAACAGGAGCAAATCAACTTTGAAGTGGGTGCCAGGGCATTCAAGAATCACATATAATGATAAAGCTGATGAATGTGCAAAACACGGATCATCAACTCCTTATATGGGTCTTGAATCAGCTCTGGGATATCAAAATCATTGATACGAAACCAGATCAGGACATGGACCAACAAGAAGCATACAGAGTACTGGGCAAAAATACCTGGCAACAAGCACGGTGAAACTTTCATCAGGAAACCGTTCGACAAAAGAACCGAAGAACTACTCCAACAACTGAATCACAGGAGGAAAGCAATATATGAACGTACAGAATCATGTCCAGAAGAATATCACGGAACCTGTACAAACTAGTACAGGAAACAAGACTAATGGAATGGGTGTCATGGAAAGATTGGAGAATAAACGTAATGAGTCCAAGAGGCTGTAGTGTTTTCCGGAGACATGGAAGAAATGGACGGCTCCGAAGTAACTATTAAAGAGAATTGTCAGAATATTTTGGTTCGGTAAATTCTAGTATTTCCAATAATTTTATCATTTCATTCACTTCCATTTCAGTTGTCCTGTACTATCAACATCTTTTAAAGATTTGCTGTCTTCCTAGAACTAGTACTGAATATTCCATAATGATTAAAAATTCAAAAGGTAATACCAATTATGCAAGATAGTGGAAATCCTAACTCATAATATTACACTCGTTTATTTTATGATCAAATTTTATATTTCATGCGGAAATTTAGAAGTTCATAGAATATACAAACGTGGGGTTGGCCGTTTTTCTCCTGGTGTAACTATGGTTCGAAAGGTATAAACAAGTAAACTTATACTTTGCGGTTTCCTAACAATGAAAAGTAATAAATATTCTTTATGAATGCAAAACGCTAACAGATGGCTCAAACAACATTTTGATGATTTTTCACAGCTTCATAGTCCCATTCTATTTTTGTACGACAAACAAAAGATCTTATGAATGTTTGAGTTGTTTTTACCTCCAGTGGCGAACGTTTGGGTATTGAATAAAACATACTTGTTGAAACTGATAACTACGTTTATTCATTCATATAGTTACAAATGATATTGTCATTACTTTTCGATTTGAAATATTCACATAATACTGAATAGGTTTGCCTCTTTGAGAAGATGTCAGGTAAAATCAAAAATAGTGTGTGAATGCTATCATCGAAGGCTTTACAATTTCCTCAATTAGTGGTCTAATTTTCACATGCTGCCCTCTTCTTTCATAACATGTTTATTTTTAAATACTTTTCAAATGGATATATTTTATTTATAATGTTTTGTTCCTTCAGCGAAACCCTTTTCTTGAGCCCAAAAAAGCTGAATAGGATGGAGTTTGCAATGATAAGGGAGCAAACGCAAAATGATTATTCTATTCACATTTTATTGAGAGATAAACACTGATCACTTTTCAAAACCGCAATACATGTTTTGATATAGAATAGCTTCCTCAAGCGTTTTCATAGTGCCATAGCGAAACAGGTAATGGGGTTTTTTAAACTGTTCAGTGTAAATCCCACAATCAAGTCTCACTTGAATAAGTTATACATTTTCATCAAGTATCGGTTAATTCTATCATAATAATAATATTTAATTTCTGTGCTATCTAGTCGACTACATATTCCGCGAAACGAGCTTCATATGAACATACTATGGACAATAGTTCTTTTTCAATACTGCTTTCATAAAATTGTCAATGATATCAGCTTCTCAAATAACTGAGAAATATCTTTTCAATTGACCCGGCATGTTTTATTCAATGCGAAATTATCAGTCGTAGTAGTTTGCCAAAAATATTCATAGAGTTGACAAATTTCATCATTATTATCCTTGAACGTAGACATAAGTAAATTTTTCATTGTAAAACAAATCCTTGTATAGTCGCACTTCAAATTATATAGACAATATCTGAATAATTCATGAAACGATGAAAGAACATTACCAAACATGAGATTCCAAAAAACAAAAGGGTTCTCAAATTCTGTTGAATTATTTTTGCCGCAGTAAATGAAGTCACCTTGTTTAAGTGAATAATGTATGATCAATTCACCTGCAGGATGCGATTACTTCATATCTGAAAAACCACAACATGGTTGATAATGTGTTTAGAAACTCAGTGTCATTCGTAAATATCATAATACAGTGTGTAACAACGAAAACTTATCAGAGCCGTTTTTGAATATAAAAATTGAGTTTTTTAAAAAAAGCTTGGGAACGTCGATTTTTAATTGAAAGGGGATACCTTTCACACTAATCAGATTTTTTGTAGTACGCACCCCCTCGGAGGGGTGCGTCCATCGACCCTTATTTAGATAGGGAAAGTAGGTCAAGTGACACCTTGTTTTAAAGGTCTTTAAAATATCTTTACAACTCTATTGAAAGAAAGTTTTTGTAATAATTAGTTTTTGAGATAATTTGAAGTTTCAAAGGTATTTTTATTGAGTTCAACTCTTTTCAAAATAAATC
>WOGR01005134.1:0-15967 GCA_015342045.1 Leptinotarsa lineolata | reverse complement strand
TATTAGATTATTATTTTGAAATACGTTAAATCAACATCAAAAATCGACGTGTATCAGGATTAATTCTTAAAATGACCTGTTTAGCTAAAAATGAATTTGTTCCATACTTTACGGACACAGTGTATAATATACTGGGGAGAGAAGGTGAATATAATTGTAATGGGCCAAATGAAAAGAATGAGAGCGGATATTTCACTAATGAGTACTTCTTGGAATTTCAGTTTGATACGATGAATTTGTGGCAGTTTTGTACAAGAGAATTCAAAAGATATTATTGAACTATGTTGCATTTCCAGCGAGGTATGATTTTAATCTTTTTTTTTTGAAATTTGGGACAGTGTTTATATTTTCCAGAGGTGCTGGCAGCATATTGTAGAGTTTTGGATTGAAAAGAAAACAAATCTCTGAATCTAAATCTTGTGAAACAATGGTAGTTGTAATTGTTACTTTGGACTGACATTGATCATATTTTTCAATGTTCGAATAAATCCATGTCAGACTTTGGGAAGTATAAAAGTATCTGATGTTTAGTAATTTGGTATCGATATATAGAGAATCACTTGCATGCAATCTGTGTTTCTTGAATATTATTTTTAATGAAGTATTTTGCACTGTTTGCATGCAAGTCATTGTACTCTGAAATGTTCCACTCCAAGCTATTATACAATACCGTATTACCGACTCAGCTAAAGATGTATAACACATTCTCAAATTCTTTCTATCTAAAATATTTTGTAAGTTATAAAATGTTTGAATAAGCTTTCTCAGTCTTTTTGTGACTTAACTTATGTGTTCATCCCACCTGAAATGCTGGTCCAGCATAACATCTAAGTATTTGATAGTTGAGGTCTTTTCTATCATATCACATGAACACGGTTGATGTGAGTCGCATCTCGAACTTTTAATTTTTAGTTTTGTTCTTTGTGGTTGATCAGTGATTTGCAGAGGAAATGTTATAAATTTTGTCTTGCTTATATTCCAGGTCAGTAGATTGTACCATGTCTCAATCTTTTGGAGCCCGTCTTCAACAAGTTCATATACATTTTCCCATGACTCTCCTGTGTATATAATAGCTGTGTCATCAGCATAGCAGTTGAGGTGACCACAAAAGTCGGTTATTTCTGTGATACTGTTTGTGTAAAAAAGAGAACTGGTCCAAGAACAGTTCCCTGAGGAACGCCAATAGTGACTTCTCGTTACTCAACTGTTCATCTTTTTTAACTCTTTGTAATCTAGATAAGAGTTCTAGTGTTTTATCTCGTACTCCATATGTATATACTTCTTTCATCAGTAGACTATGGGACTATGGGTGTCAAATGCTCTAGCCAAATCATGGAATATGGTTAAATACTTTCTCGATTCGTCCAATGCATCGACAGTTTTTTCAACAAGGTCCATAATAGAATTTTCAGTGCATAATTTATTCAGAAAGCCGTACTGATGTTTAGTTATCCAAGAAAGTAACTTTCAGACAAGATGGAGAAGAAGAAAGCCGAAACCTTCTTTTTCCAAAAATTAATCTCTTCCAAATAATACACCCATTTCAATTTAAACACGGTTTTACATATAATAATGTATTCTCAACTCGTTTCAAACAAAATTTCACGGGACATCCAAGAACAGACCCTCCTTTTTACGAAAGGATAAACAAATACTTGGAACAATTAGGGTATACACTTCCTCCATTATTTTCCAACTCAATAACTACCCCTCCTCCTTGGATGATCAATCGTCCTATATGTGACTCCTCTTTATCCTCTTTCATGAAAAACGATACTCTTCCCCAAATTATACTTAACCTATTCAACCAAAAACTAACCCAATATGAGAACTATGTAACTGTGTACACCGATGCCTCAAAAACGGATCAGGGAGTCGGCTCAGCTGTAGTATNAAACATTGAAATACAAGCTACCCCAAGCGACATGTATATACACAGCTGAACTCTTTGCAATACTACAAGCATTAATATTCCTGAAGAACCATCCTGCTGATAGATTTCTGGTTGTAACAGACTCTTTGAGTGCTATTAAGGGTACGCAACAGTTATATACAGACAATCCAATATTATTATTGATGAAAAATGAACTCTATGGAATCGAAGAATTAGGGAAGAAAGTAATACTAGTATGGGTCCCTTCTCATATTGGAATCGTTGGTAATGAAAAAGCAGATATTGCAGCCAAAGAAGCGATAAATGATTATAGGTCAAGGATAATAACCAAGATAACTCCGTCGGATACGAAAATATACATAAGAAATAGGATCATAGACGAATGGCAAAGGGAATGGCTTCAGACAAATTCGAAACTAAAAGAAATGAAGCCATCCGTAAAACCCTGGACACACCTTCCAAAAACCAGAAAACATCAGGTAATCCTCTGTCGACTTCGTATTGGACATGCCGAATTTTCACACGATTTCCCTTTATCACGCGAGAAAAAAACAATATGTGATACAGCAGTAACTGTGAAACACGTTATACAAATTTGCACCAAGAAGCAAGAATAGAATTCGAAATACCAAAAGAACTACCAGAAACTCTCAGTGACACTTATAATGTTAAAAATCTCATGTCATTCCTGGCGACTATTAATATGTTTCATTTAATTTGAATACAATGATCATGTAATGTAACGTAGCGCTAATAACCCTAATGGTTGATGCGCTCATCTTGAAATAAAAAAAATATTTCATTCCAAATTGTATAAGAATTATCAAAAAATATTCTGCGAGAATTCAGTAGGTGAAGTGGTTTACTTGATCTCCTGAAACGCCAACTTGGTTGATGAAACGCGCGTCGAGAAAAGTTTTGGGAACTTGGTTGATAAAATGCGCATAGGGAAGAGTGTTGAGGAACTGTCCTCTACACATTTAGTGGTACTATGAAAAGTATATCACTGGAAACTTTTTGATTTCAAATTGTGGGAATGGGAATTGCCACTTCAAGTCCCCTCGGACAGTCGCAATTTTCCTATGGAAAATGAACTAATTACAGTTGTTGGTATTCTGTGGAAATTTGGGGATGCTATTTTTTTCATTCAGGGAAATAATTAAAATCATCACCCCTTCGTCCCCTTGGCAGTCATAGTTTTTCAAATCATATAAGAATTACCAAATAGTAATCTTTGAGAATTTAGTAATGACTTTGATTTTAAATTGAAGGGTGGAAATTGCAACTTCAATTCCCATTGGATAATGGAAAATCAACAGCATTCAGTTGTTATTATCCTGTCAACATTTGGTGATGCTAGAATAATGTAATAATGAAGAAAAATAATTTTTTACTAAGAGGGTTGAAATCAACTAGTCCCCTTATATTTTTTTATTTCAAATCATTCTGTAAGAGTTCAGTGATGCTATAAAAATGACCTCATTGGAAACTTTGATTCTTACTTGGGGGTAGAATTGCCACCCCTAGTCCTCTCGGGCATTCCAATGTATAATGACCTAGATTCAGTTGTTGATATTCGGTAAAAATTTGGTGATGCTAAAAGATAGAAAAATAATTGTTTGTTGAGAAGGTTGAATTTAACACCCCTTAGTCCCCTTGGTTATTTATAATTTTTCGAAAAAACGACGGGAATTTTGAGGATTCTTCAAAATTTTGGTGAGAATTTTCTTTCTGTTAGAAATACTGATTCCATTCATTCAATTACATCATTTCATTCCAAACTATATCATGTGATAATATCGTTTTGGAGTGTTAAATTCAGGTTTTGCATTTATTAATTATGTAATTCAACATAATACTCGTACGCCACTGGTCAGCGCGTTCAGGCGTTTCCGAAGATTTGATTACTCTGCTCTCTTCACATCTTTATACATTCGTGTTCAAAAGAAAGGAAAAGAGATTCAGACTTCAAACTACAGCATCTCTGGTGAAATCTTAATATCAAAAATCTATAGTTTTATTCCTAAGAAAGTAAATCATCCAGTAAAGAAGACATAATTTGTCGAGTGCAGGTGAGGTTACAACTAGAGATAAAGTGCTCTAGTTCTTGTGGGAAGCGTATTACATTTTTCAAGTTATCATCCGGAGATGACTAAAACTTTAGTCAACTTTTGATTGTGTTCACTTTTATAGGGAATTGTGCGTCAAAAATTACTTATATTTATGTTGATAAAGTGAGTTCATTAGATTCATTTTACGCCAAAGTTTACATTCTACTTGTCAAGTTAGAATTCGTATTTGTCGTAGGACATTCACCATTACTTCACAAACTTTAAACAAAATATCTTGGCACAATCCTGTTGATGGATTTGCAAAGGCTGCTTCTCAAAAGATTGGAATACTGTTCTGAACCAGAAAACTGTACACACCTCAGCAACTTTTGATGCTTTAGAAAGTTCAGATTGAACCTTCTTTAGATTATTGTTCTTCATTTATAGAGCTCCGCTCCTAAGCATACCCTGAAGCTGCTGGATTCCATCCAGAAAAGAGCCATCCGTCTACTTATCTTTTCGAGGTTCAACTCAGTACACCTCGAAATTCCACTGTTTAAGAACTCTTTCATTTGGAGAACTGTGATTATGTGGAATAAACTTCCTGATAACGTTTTTTCAAATGAATTTAATGTCCAGCGATTCAAATCCAACGTGAATTGCTATTGTCGCACAGGCACCGCCTGTCCGCCATAAGAATTTTCCTGTAGTGCTTATGTTTTGTCCTTAAAAAAATTGTCTTTCAGGAAAATATTTTTACTGAATGTTGTTATTCATAAAGAAACAATCGATATCTACTAACAATTACTCAGCTGATTGTGCGCAGAACCAAAGATGAGCAACATATTAGGTGCATAACTTCCAAGTTATTTGGATTTTACTTATATTTTCTTCAGTTCCTTCTGTCTCCTTATCTTAACTATTTCTTGAGAGACAGCTATGTAGGTGTTTCTTAAAAAATATTTCCTTGTTTGGTTGTGTGTACTCCTTCATTGTTTGTATGAATGGCATTTTCAAAACGTCTTATAGCTCCACTCCTAGGTCAGTTATTCGGAATATACTTACTGTGTCTCAGTAAATTGAAATCATATTTTTTTTTATTCTAGCAAAGAAAGTTATTCTTGAATGTCATCAGTTCGGACTTTCATTGTCTAATATTAGATAAAGTGATTTGAAATCCCTGAAAAAACCAATATAATTGAAAATTAAAAGAATAGCTGAAAATAGCAAATATATCATCCGAAATCATCACAAGACGATTGAGAATACTAACAATCGAAACGTCGTGAAATAACGTGGCTTGAAACCGCTTAATTTTGAATTGCATTAATTTTCTTTTTTGTTTTAATTGTTCATTTTTTTTACTTGTATTTTTTTCACTTTAAATTTATTTCAGTTTTTTTTGCTTAATATATTTGCTATTTTCAGCTATTTTTTTAATTTTCATTTGTATTGGTTATTTCAGGGATTTCAAATCATTTTATCCAATAGTAGACAATGGAAGTCCGAACTGATGAAATTCACCACGAAACATTGTGAATCACCTTCAAAGTTAAAAAGTTTCATGAAAATTGTTATGAAAAACAATTCAAATTTCAAATCAAATTGAAATTTAATATAAATATCAATTTAACATAAAAATCAGAATTTATTTTTCACCAATATTTCACCTCTATTTCTACTTCATCAGTCAAATTTGATTTTGTTAATTTCAGTTGAGTGAAATATAACAGTTATATTCTGAGATTGATAGGAACTTGATAAAATTTTTTTCGGTTTCTTGATGTTTCTACAGTTAAATATTCATTGTTATTATCAAGATAAATTTCAGAAATAAAAAATAGCGAAATTTTTATTCTTATCAACTTTTTTTAGTAACAATTCATAATATTGTCCGATGTTTCTGGGATTAGTAGCCGTGGTCTGCAGGTTTTTATACCTGACGTTTCGTCTGCTACTGAGGCAGACATTATCAACGGCGATGCGGCAATGGTCGAAGTGATCTACCTTGCTGCGATGCGCATGCGATGAAAATGTTCCCCCCCTATGCCCCCACCCGGGTTGAGTGCCCTCTGGTGCGTTTACATTTATAACAGGCATATTTTTCGGACGGCCGGCTGCTCTTGTACCTGATTGGTCCGACCCTTCATCAGTTATTGGGAGAATCTTTGGTTATGAAGTACCGGTATCCATGTCTTGTTGATGTTTAAGCTCTTTTCCTTACAGTTGAATGTATTCTTATGTTTATGTATTTCTGTGGCCTCTCCGAATAAATAGCATCGGTTAGTATCCCCTGGTTTCATCACGTGTTTGCGTGCATTGGAAGGCAGTGTCATGACTGCACTCTGAGAGATGGTCTGCAACTGCCGATTTATCTGTTTGGCCATAGCAACTTTTATGTTCAGTCAAGCGCGTTTTAATGCTTTTTTTCGTGTTTTTGATGTAGAACGAAACATAAGTACACGGTATTCGCTATACTCTTGTAGTACTTGATGCATCCCTGGGGTTTTTTGTTGACCTGAGACTATTTTCTATCGTTCTTGTGGGATTGAAAATGGCTGATACGTTCGCTGATACGTTTTGCCCTAACATCTTGTGACCCTAACTACACGCCACGATCAATTTACAATATTGTCAAAAATTAAGTTATTCCTGATTAAAATTCGTATCATTTGACAAACCTCGTATGTAACCGAACTTTTCACGAGGAATAACTCTTTTTCTAAAATTAATAAAACGTTTTCTATATGGTTCCAACTTAATTAAGACATATTGTATAACTCATCTTCAAGCTGGAAATCGGCACTCAGCATTAAACATTCATTTTGTGTTTCTGGCGAGGTGTTGGCAATTCCATAATATCTGCATCTTTGTACGGTGATAATTCCCAAATGTATTTCAGGATATTTTCTTCAGTTATGTGCCATTTGACTCTATTCAGATATAATCAGACATTTTTCTGCACCGAAGCGTTGTTAGTACCCACAGTTTTTTTTTTCGTGCACTCAAATGTTTTTTTCTCTAATTTTTTCTCCTTTTCACATCCGCAATTTTACCAGATTCATTACCGCCATACATTTCTTCATCTTTATTTATAATGTTATATATTATGCTGTTCATTAGTTCTTGTTATTGTATTTCTCTTTCAAATTGATATTCAAAATTTGTCTATTTCTGTCCGATATCCATTTGCAAGTTGGTATTCTGTGCACCATAGTATGAAAAGTATAATTAGTGACGGCTGTGTAAGAGGTTGTACGTTTTTATTTCGTTTCACTGAAAAAACTAACTCAAGCACTCTTAAAAGTTCAGCATAATTGATGTCGTAAAAAAATTTGAAGAATGCAGATATCTATTATGAGCTTTCATTTTTGAGTGATTTCCACCCCCCAGACGGGCTGAAAAATATGTTCTTCCCATGCATCGTCCCAGACGGAGTAGAGAACTGGGACGGGGTGTTTGTATTGTTGAAACGACATTCAGGAATAATATATCTCAATTTTAGAGGTGTAAGTACAAATTCAATTTTGAATGATATTTTCACCCCTTTAGAAAACTAAGACATTTCACTTATTTCACTAAGCTTATTATATTGGAAGACGATATTTTTCTCTCAGTG
This sequence comes from Leptinotarsa lineolata, assembly GCA_015342045.1. Classification (NCBI taxonomy): domain Eukaryota; kingdom Metazoa; phylum Arthropoda; class Insecta; order Coleoptera; family Chrysomelidae; genus Leptinotarsa; species Leptinotarsa lineolata. Next base: position 8,403 of record WOGR01005134.1, on the reverse strand, counting down.
TAACTTGCTGATGTGGATAAATTCAGATCCGTTGATAAATACAGGTTCATATTTGAAATTTCAAAGTTTCGAACGGCATCCCATATAAAAATTCTATGAAAATTTTCTGATATAGTTTGAATAGATTTTCAATATTTATGCAAACAAAGAAATAGGGCAACTATATAATTTGGAATTTTTGTTTTTTCCCGCATATTTTCGGAACCAGAAGAGCTACAGTCGATTTTTTAATATACCTGGAAATAGGCAACTTTACTACAATTTGACCTACTTCTATCTCTTATCGTTTACGATAAGAAATAGAGGAAAAACTGGTTCGGAACCTAATTATGATGTTTGTGGCTAAGCAATTCCCTAAAATTAAATGAGTGAATATCCAAAATATAGCTCGGATGATTCTCTTCAATACGTGATGAAATTAAAACAAAATGTTTTTCCATGTTATACTAGTTTGTTAAAGAGGGTTTTTTCGAAAAAGTGTTTCGATTAATTGATATTTCTGTGAGACACAGTTTTGTCCACAAGCAAATTGAGTGCAGCGATTGGCTGTTCCCACCCATATGTGACCATTTGATGTCTGTGGGCATGGCCATCATGACTGATATTTGGAATCCACACAATCTGCCTGAAGACAAAACAATTTTATGACAGTGCACCTCATTGCTCAGTAGGCTATCAACCTAACCTAATATGGATTGTCATTAGAGATGAGACATGGGTCCTTTATGTCAACTATGGTTAACAAAGAGTGAGTTACGCCAGGGCAAAGGCGCAAACCAATCGTTAAAGAAGGTCTAAACTCCTAGACTGTGTTCTGGTTGATTGTCGTCCATTTTAAACTTCTGGAAGATGGAGTGACAATTTAGGCTGCACTTTACTGTCAACAATTGCAAATATTGTTCAAGAAACTTCTGTCATCCCGTCCAAGACTGGTCTGCATCTTGAAGGTTTTGCTTTATCCAGACGGCGTTCGGCAACACACTGCTCAAATCACTTGTCAGAAAATAAGCGAACTTGAATGAGAGGTATTGTCACATCCAGCTTATAGCCCGAATATGGCGCCCTCAGACTAACACTCAATCAGACATCAAATCGTTTTTTCTTTTTTGCAAGAACCCCGAGTTCTACCGAGATGGCATTATGAAGTTACCCTGAGAGTTGGAGGAAGGTGATTAACCAAAATAGCGATTAAGTGTATCACATTCGTTTATGACATTTGAATACATATTTCTATTTGTACGTTTTAGCTTTTAGAGCTCATCCCTAACAGAATCCTTTCACTTTTTCGCCTACTGCGCATCTACATGTTACGTTGATAGTCAGACGGTTTCAGTTCTCTTTCTCTATTCCAAGTAATGATTGTATTGTTGTATGTGCTTCTGATTAGTGTCAGTATTCCGCCATGGTAAAATAAGAGTAGTTATTCCTTGCGCCCCTCTATTGTGATATTTACTTATACATTGAATAATAAAAGCCTGAATAGTAAACCCTACACATCAAATGACACAAGATTTTATAAGTGTCAGAGAGACAAAATCGTCGCATCAGCAATACGTCTGTGCATCATTTGACATGTAAATAAATTCAACCGGGAATCCGGAATACACAGATTGAGTTGTTTGTTGTGAAAAATCAGAATAATATTTCGCTGCAAACTGTGCTGAAGAAGATCGATGAAAGTGGTCACAATTTTAAATTTGAAACGGAACATCGATTTTTTTATTTTTCATCCCTAAAACTTTCGGCTGGGTTTTTGCACATTACTTTGCGAATTTTCAAGATATCGATTTGCCACCCACATAGTACTTAGAGCTGGCAAAAAATACACATTCAAACAAATTTCCAAGCTCACTCAGGATCCGTTATTTTTTTTAATTCGACACCCATTTAATAAGAAACATCGAGGGCTGAAATTTTCATGAAAACTAGTGGAATACCTACTTGAACTTTATGATGCCTGAATATTTTTTTGCAAACTTTTTGGCAGATTTAAAAGCTTCAATATATAAGTAACTTTCCAGAACTCTGATCGCATATTTAATCGCCATCTTTTTGGTAAGCTATATGTATATCAAAATTCAGTTTTCATCGATGATTAGCCTAGCAATTTTGTACGTGATGAAAAATCAGTTTTTATGGTACCCAATTTTCAGCGGTCGATGTCCAAGCTTGACTTTACAACTGACCGCCTTGGAAGCTTTGTTTATCTTTGATTTTCGAGGTTTGAGTTCTGTGTCGATCGTAAGGGAAGATGTCATCGACCTTACTTACTCAGGCAAGTCCCTCAAGTACAGTCGAGTCCAGCAACGCACTGATGAAACCTATGGTGGGTCGAAACATCAATGTCTGGTGTTGAATCATGAGAGCGTTGTGTTTGGGCTCTGATTTTAAACTAAAAGTTCCCAGTGTTTAACACGGGCATTTTTCAACCACACAATGATTTTATTTACCAAATCATAGGTTGAATCCTGCTATAATATAATTTGCTTTTGGGTAGCACGCTTCGATTATAAATAGTTCCATAGTAGGCAGTTTTGAAGATTCAGTATTTAAATGAGTTTTCAGAACTCTGGTCGCATAATATTTACTTGCAAGTTTTTTGGTAAGATGTTCTATAGGTATTTCAAAATTTAGTTTGTCATTAATAAATATGCCTAGCAATTTTGCACTTACTGAAAAATAACTTTTTTGGTACCCAATGGATTGTGCACTGAAATTTTTATTGAAAATACTCGTCTCAAATATCATATAGTTCGTAGTCAATGACAGAAAGGAAAAGAATGAAAAAAGGATAAATTATTCAGGTATAATAATCGCATAAGAGTTGTGGAAGATATGTTTATGAAAATTCATTATAACAGAGTCCTGAAGAAGAATTCAATTGAATTCGAAACGTCGGCAAGAAAAGAATTTTCTATAGACATTTACAAACTACTTTGCCTATTAATTGGCAAAATGGGACTTGAATCGTCAGCATAACTCACAACAGACGTTCTCGGTGCTTAGTATTTTTCAAACAAGTCATGTATATAAATAATCAAAAGTAATTGGCTCGGTGCACTTTCTTGTGGTAAACTTTTTTCAATTTCTGCATGATCAGAAAAACATATTTTTTTCCTGTCACTGAAATATGATTTCATAAGCTTCAGAGTTGTTCCTCTGACACCATAACAGTTTTTGAAATGAAATGGAATGATTAACATTGTCGAAAACCTTATTCACATCCAAGAACGCACGCCACATCACTGAAGTCTTGTTTAAGTGATATAATATGAATTTGATCCATAAAATTAAACAGCAGTTTCTGTGCTTTTTCACCTTTGAAGAAACTGCGCTGAAAATCATCAAATAATATATGTATTTGAAGAAAGTGTTGAGTCCTTCCTGAAATAATCTCAAATGGTTTGGAAAACCTGTAAATAAACTTCATCAACGGTAGCATCAAAGGAGAATAACATGCCTAACAGTTTGGTACATTCACTAGTTAAAAACCAAGATGAATAATGAACATTGAGGCGTTGCAGTATTTATAGTGCTAATCTAAATACATTCTTGATGGTTAGTAAATATTTTGGAAAGTTCGAAAGTCTATTTAGGAGATAATCAACCATAATGGCATATTTGTGCGATATGAAGGTAATTTATTGGACATAGCACTCAAGGAAGTGGAAAACCATATACACGTGTTTCGACCTTTTGGCCCATCATCTTGTAACCACAAGATCTATTAACTGAAATCACAAATGTGCGGCTGGCTTCTGCTGATGGATCCGTGCATTTGTAGTTCTGTTGATAACCAAGTGTTATGAACAGAATGAAATTTATGTTACGATACTGATTTTTTTATAGTTAAATTCCTAGCTGAAGTTTGACATTTGATTTCCACCAAATGATTGTCGTGTCGTCTATATCTCCATCAGGAAAAGCTCCCAGAAATGGTCACTTTTCATTCACATAAAGGCCACTATCGAATATCTTCATGTTACACCGATCTTTTATGTGCACGTTTGCCACGATTTTCATTATTCATTCATTAGTAGGACATTTTCAAAAATTCAGTAGGTACGCCAATAGGTAATATAAAGGCTGATTTTCATATTTCTAGTGAAGACAGTCGGCCGGGTCTAATGTTTTTTTTGAAATACCTACTCAGTATGTATAAATAAACAACAAAAAATTCTAATAATTTATTGCGGTCTCCGTTAAGTGCCGATACCAGATGTGGTGTCTTTTCATGAACCGAGATAAATTTTGAACTCACAAAAACACCCAAATATATGAAGTGTTTTTACAAACACTAAGCTAAAGATAAACATTGTGCATACCAGTGGCGCGCATGCGGAAGGATATATGGAAGTAAAGAAATATTATCATGTATGTATGTATAGCTTTAGCAAATAATTGTACTACTGAACGCTCCGAACAACGTCATTAATGTGAAGTGAACTAAATGTTGGAACATTAAATAGAAGATACATTTTATATAAGATAATAAACCTCGAACACACTCTATAATCATTTCCTGAAAATCGAATACAGAAAAATCAATAAACAATAAATAACATCTAAGAAACGTAAACACCCGACATTTGGCATAAAAATCTTACTCAACAGAGTGTGAAATAAAGGATACCATAAACCGTGTGAATCTTCAAAACGATGACCGATACTCAACAGGGAAATAACAATTAAAGTTCCTTTAGACAGGATATTCAGAAATCGAAATAAAAATATGTAATTGAAGCTACGGAAACTCGGATTTCTCTGAGAGTCGGAGGATTGAAAAATAAAATCAAAGAATTAGAAGGTGAAAACCAATATTTGAAGAATACCATTGAAAAACTCAGCAGAGACAACAACGAATAAAATACAATTATATTCGGTCTGAAAGAACTAGAGGCTGACATCAACTCATCGTATATTTATAAGCAGATTGAAAATCTTCTCAATCTTAAAATCAACCGCTCAAATATAAGTGATACTGATAAACTTGGCAAATCGGAAAATAATCCAATGAAAGTGGAATTTGTTTCATTTTTCACAAAAAAACCAAGTTCTTCAGAAGTGATATAAACCAAAAGGAAGAAACATAGCAATAGCCACCAATGATTTAACACCCGCTCAAAGACAAGAAAGTAGGACTTTGAGAGAATGTCTACGAAGGGAGAGACAAAACCCAACTAACAAGTGCTATATTAAAGGAAACAGACTCTTCATCAATAATATAGTTTTTACCTTGGAAGAACTGATAAGGAAAGACCAAAGCTTATAGCAAAAACCGAGTAGTGCTCCCCCAATACCCAACGTGAGTCGCCAAAATTCAGAAACCACGGATTGTGATGTTTTTTATAGTGTCTCATCCGCAAAAATAAACAAAAATTCAAACGGTGATCAAGAAACCCCGAAACAATAAGAAAAAGCCAATATACCTTAACCTTCAATCAATAATAGAACTACGAAGAATACCATTAGTGCTCCTTCACTGAAAAAAAGTGAAAACTCGATCAAACATGAACATTTTTCGTTTGTTTACCATTAATTGTTGTTATCAATAACTTTCTACAACTTTGCCTAAGCTTAATCTATCGGTCACCGGCATCTAATATCTCATATTTCAATAAAAAACTTCACAATTATTTAATCGGCATAACAAATCTGATGATTTCTGCATCATCATAGGAGACATCAACACAGACACACTAGAACGAAACGAACACAGTACAGAATACCTGAACACACTATACGAACATGGTTATAATTCAACCATTAACGAACCCACTAGAATGAAAAGTTGCCTCGATCAGATATTTATTAAATCCAAATCGTACTTTGAAGGCTTTCAAAAAAAGCTCCAAGAAGTGAAAAAAATTTGAGGTTTCAGTTTAAAAATTATCAGGGTTTTTATGTAAATTTAAAACTTGTAAAAATTAGTTTATTAACTAAAGTATATCTAGTAAAATAATCACGGGAAAATTTTTTTCTACGGATTTTCGTTTATTCAAGTGTCGAGCTAGAAGGTATGTGAATTTTTTTTCTTAATAATGATATTTAATGGGTTGAAATAATTTTTATTGTTCAAAGGTCTGTATCGGTCAATGCGTGCAGGACGCATATCGCCCGCTTTTAGAGCTATTTTCGCCTCTAAATCAAAATTATAAATATTGGTGATAGAGTTCCGGGAGGTGGGATTTTTTTTAGTAAATTTCCTCCTCTTTAGGGATCTTTTTTCAAATTTCAGATATCTTTAATATTTTCCGAGATATTTGCAAAAAACCAAACCTCCCCTTTTTCTGCTAAATGTGCCCTTGATCATAATTTTCGGTGCCCTTGGACAGAAGTTCCAAAAAAAGTATCTTGTGACCCAGACTATTAGTGTATAGTTCATATCTTGTACCTACCTCGACTGTTAAAATCACCTGTTCCTTCAGCGTTTTTTGTTTCTTGTGAGAGGTCCCAAAATTGTTCTTTGTTTGTACATTGTCGTCTTTATTAGGCCCATATATTATAATGGTTATTTGGTGTTTGTTTTCATTTTCTGTTAGTTTTATTGTTATTATTCTTTCTGATCAAGCTTTCCATTTATTGATTTGTCTTTCTAATTTGTGGTAGATTAAACATCCAACTCCTGCAGTTGCTCTCTTATTTTCAGATACTTCGTTGTATATAAATGTATGATTATGTTTTGTTTTTGTTATACCTTTTGCTTTCTGTTTTGTTTCATTTATTGCTAGTATGTCAAGTCCACTAATTTCAAATTTATCTTCTAGTTCTATTTCTTTGCCACCTATGCTTTTAATGTTCCACGTGCCGATTTTCCAAGTATTTCGTTTGTCTGTTTCGTTCTGTACTGTTTCCATTTTTTTCTTTCTTTTCTATGTTTTGAATTAAATTTGGTTCTGAATTTTTTGTACTTGTTTTTATCATTATCTTATTTCCTATATCTATTCGTATGTCATTAGTCTTAGCAAGGTTCGTCGTCTGTGAGGTCCTTTCTTCGTTATCATTCAGTTTTTTTTTAATTTGCTGTTTACTATTACGGCTTTTTATATCTTCAAATGTGTAGGTTCTGTGATTAATCGTTATTTATTGTTATCCAACCTTCACTATTTTGTCTTTGTCTATTTCCTGTTTTGCTATGCCTCTCAGGTGTTTTTGTATTTCTCTTTCATGTTTTGTCATGTCATTTTCTATATTAATGTTTGATCCTTTCAGCTTTCTTTCATTTACCGTGATATCTCTTTTCTCTTCATATTTTAAATCCTTTGCAATTATAATTCCTGCTTTTATTTTGTATGCTTCTTGTATATCTGTATCTACGTTGAGTTTCTCTTTTATAAAAATTTTTACTCCATCCTTGATATTGTCACCATGTATTTGTGCATTTTTCGCCACTATATTATTTTTTCGTTTTCTCTCTTGTTTTTCAAATCTTTCTTCAATTATTTGGATTTTTTTTTCTAATTGTTGTTTTTCATTGTTCCATTCTTTTTCTTTTTGTCCTATTTCATGTTTTATCTCTTTGAGTTCAGTTCTTCTTTTAACATTCTTGTTTGTATGTTGCTTACATCAAAACCTTCCTTTATTTCTTTTATGGCTTGTAATATCTGGTCTATTTCCCTATTTTTTCTGTCCGATGTCCTAACAGTTACTTTACTTTTATGAAAAATATATTTTTCTTCCTTTACGTATTCAATGCTTGTATTGTGGATCTTGCGTTTGGTTTCGTTTTTTTCCATATGCCTTATCTTATTAGTACTTGTGTGTATCTAGCGCAAGATCTACTTTCCACCTCAACGGTTCAGAGAATGTAGATCTATACCGTTTGCAATAATTATTGGTACTGTATATTTTATTTCTGTCGCAGCCTCCCGTATAGTTATCACTTATTTATATTTTGTCGTCCTTATCAATTAACCTCGCTAATCAGGTTTTTATTATATTAACTTACTTTTGTGTCTTTTCTAATGTTTTTGTTCACTCGATTAATTTTATACATTTATATTACTAGTATCACTGTGACAATTGTTTATTAAAAAAAATCCAAGTCTTTTCAATGCTAAACTATTCTTATTTCATTTTTATCTTTCATTATTGGCTGAAACGAAGTATGATTTTTTTAAATTTACAATTGTAATGAAGTTTTTTAGATATATAGTCAGATAGATCTTTAAAAATTATAATAGGGAATTATATTAAGAAAATCAAAAATTAAATGAATATTATTTTTGAAATTATTCAGTAATATCATGTAATGTTACCAATTAATTTTGAATATCATGAAAAATGAGAAATGAAAATTTTCTATGTTTTTTACCACTTTTATTCGTAACTAAAGTTACTGCAGTTTCGTCCTATAAGGACATTAATGTAAAAGTTTAAAAATGCAGTAACTTTAGTTACGAA
>WOGR01005133.1:0-14075 GCA_015342045.1 Leptinotarsa lineolata | reverse complement strand
GAGAAACTGTGTATATCCAGTGGGCGGAGCTTACACTGGGCTCGCGAAATAAAAGTAAAATAGTTTTGTTTCGCGACATAAAAGTGAGGTCGTGCCGAGGACTGAGTGGTATCAGGGTATGAAATGATGTCATAAACGTACCGCCTCAGGACACCTGGGAGAACCTTGTTATACATTAGCTCTCACCCTTCTAAACGAAGCTCTGGAAGGGTAGACGGATATTTCATCGGTACTCGTGGAAACAATATGGGAAATGAAGCTTTTATTTACGTCCTAAAAATATAAGCGAAAACTAAATATAAAATTATTATGAAGAAACTTATACAAAAGGCTTTCATTTACGCCCTAGAAAAAAAATAGAGACTTAAATTACATTAAACCTATCATTTTCCAATTACTTTACAAAATCTAATTGTAAATAATGATATTTGAATTTAATTGAATAATAAGATTCAAACTCAGTGCTGCATGATGTTAATTTGAGTAATCTTTTATTTCGAAATTTTTACTATCAACTTATACAACTTATACATTACACAAATTATATGACACGAAAGCTTGTCGCGAGATTTACCTGTGTAGATCAACTACTAACTCAAGTAACTTGATCTGATTGATTTTAATTAAAAAAAAACTTAAGTTCAAACTGAGTAATACGAGTGATCAAATCTCGTAGAGCTACCTGTGTAGATCAACTAGTAACTTGATCTGATTAATTTTGAAATGAGTTCAAACTAAGTAATACGAGTGCTTGAATTTCGAAGATCTAATTGTGTAGATCAACTGGTAAGTTAAGTTACTCAATCTGATTGATTTCAATTCAAAAAAAACTAAGTTCAAACTAAGAATTACAAGTTTTAATTTTGTAATACGGGTTGAAACTTTGAAATTAAGTAAATATCACATGTCGAATCGCAGGTAACAACAAACCAATGTTTTGAATAATAAAACAATATTTTGGTTCATTTTGAAATGAGTTTTGATTCTGATAATTTTGGTTACATAGAGTTTTTCAACTCAGTTTCTCCATCTAGAATATTTGTTTATCTTGTAATGTTACATCTCACAAAACCTTGTTATTATTTTTGCAGCAATATCGATCTTCAATTGCCTGTTTATTATTCCATGGAGATCTATTCGTTGACACATTTTTTATCCTCAGTGGATTATTGGTGGTTTATGGCCTCATGAATCAGTTCGACAAAAGGATTATGAATCCTGCAATGATCGTTCTTCTCAGATATATTCGGTGAGTAAGTCAAATCGTATGCCCTAATATCTATCAAACATTGAAATTCTCAAAGTTATTACATACTATTTCCAGATTTTGACTATGAATTTATTACAAGATACAAGATTTGAAGAACTCGAATAAATTTAGACCTGTAGTATTCGATTCTATCTATTTACTTTATATCCCATAAGACATCTAGGTGATTGAAGCTATAAATATGAAGGTGCTAGTATGACTGTCCGTTGGGTTCTTGCAGGTGAATCTTTGTTAATATATTGGGATGCAGCCAAGTTTTGTTTATTCTTGGTGATCACCACCAGTTAGCCAAAAACATGTGAATGGGTTCGTTTCCATATTTGTGATTTCTCTCTATTTCGATTCGCATAGAACACACTCGTTAACACATCTTCTTTGTATTCATATTCCGAACTCAGACGTTACGTTGTAACGTACGAAGTCCATAAAACTGAGAAAGTGACCACTCATTCGAAAAATAATTCCATTGAAATATGTTAGGTTTATGGAAGAGGGAACCAATAACAAAGAAAAATTCAACGTAGCAATATTTACAAAATGTTTATTTTGCTGGTTTTCGTTAGAATTTTCACACGATCGTGGAAATTGTCTGGTGAGTGATACAATTTGAGGAAAATGAATTAATTAAATTCATATTCATATTGAATTTCATAATCGAAACCAAAGCAGTAGCAACGTCAGACTTGAAACCAAAACTCTGGCTGTGATACGTCGATGACCTTTTGGTGATTTGGTCACATGGTCACCAAGAAATTCCGAGGTTTATTTACTTGAATGGTTTCCATCCACGGATCGAATTCACGGAAGAAGTTGAAGAGGGTAACCAGCTCGCATATCTCGATGTGTTGATCATGAAAAAGCCGGACGATACACTAGGCCGGGAAGTATATCGTAAAGCAACACACACTAAGAGATTCCTGGACGTAAATTCACACCACACCCCAAAACAAATTCATTTGGTGGCACTGATTACACATTCAAGGAGGCTGACACACGACGAATATAGACAACAAGAGTTGAACACCATCGAGACAACTCTCTACGAATGAATGGATACTCAGAGAAAATCATAAGAGTGGCTTTCAAGTTCACACAAAAACAGCAGAAAACCCGAGATACACTGGTCATAACAACCATACTGCCATATATTGAAGCAATCACAGACAAAAATAGCAGAATTTTTCGCTAACACAATATAGCGACGTCATTTGTACCAGAACGTACAATAAGGTCCATGCTACGTAATTTGAAGGGTCAAATACCACTGGAGTGCCAAGGAGTTTATGGAGTATCATATCAAGACTATGACAAGACTTACATCGGCCAGACCAGTAGACGAATCATCATATGCAAAGATGAATACAAATTAGCAGTGAAGAAAAAAGTCACCACGTCTTCTTCTTCAACACGTTTTGGAGACAGGAAAACATCAATTTCGAGAACAAAAAAACAAACAATGGAATCTTCTACTCTCAAACAATCAGAGAAGCTATCGAAATTGAAAAAATACCAAGTTGTATGAACAAGAGGGATGAAGCGCAAAGGTTACCAGCAACATGGAGATCTGTCTTATCACTTCACAGAAGCAAACAGACCGCACAACCCCAGAAGCAAAACTTAGCACATAATAATAACAAAGGCAGGCAACACAGCACAGGTAATCGTGCCAAAATAGGTAGTCGAGCCAACACAGGTAATGGTAGAAACACAGGTGAATGCTAGCATCCATCCCCCTATAGATTGAGACACAGAATTCAAATGAATCAGTCTAGTTCTAAAATCCAGACATCACCAGAGTATGAAAAATTGGACTGCCGAAACTTTGTGAAAATAATCCTCGCGAGGACCAAGAACACAGAAGATGGAGCAAAATCCGAAAAAACAGCTCATCATGTATACCGGGTTATTTTCTAAAGTGGCTCACCTCTTTAACTTTTTTGGAATTAGAAATAAAAAACAAAATTTGGTAGTTGTGTATTATAGCTCAATTTAAATTTTTCCGGTTCGACCGGAAATAATAACCCCAACTTTCGATTTTTAAATGAGACATCCTATATATTTTCACTTATTTCGATCGAAAATGACATTCTGAATCCAACAATATTTCATTTGTCGATATTCGATAAACAAAATCATTTTCATTCCAATTTTTATTTTTGATCTAGAATGCCATGGTTAGTGTAAATCGCTTCATTCTTGTTCAAGTAACATAAAAAAATTACGACTGTGAAGCTTATGACTTCACAGTAGTTTGGAGAATCATTTCACAGTCGCAAATATGAACTTCTCCAGTTAACTTGATATTTTCAAATAGAAAGGGGGTGGCTCGTCGGCTTTTTGTGGAAGATCATTTTCGTACGAATAGTTTGATGCCACACACTTCCACTTTATTTTTTCTATTTTTCTGAATAATTGCAAGAAAATCACGAATTGGTACATTAAGGTTATGCATTTTCAAAATGGCCTTCTCCTTGATCATGGCAAAGTTCGACTATTTCAATTGTTGCGCGCATCACATTGATTAGCTGTTCTTTGGTGATGTTCTGGAATGCCACCCTTACCTCATGCTCTAGTTCTTCACGAATAGCTGATGTTGTATTGTGAACCTTTGTTTCCCCAGAGAAAAAATCTAGCGGAATAAGATCTGGTGATCTAGAATATGGAAAAGGAATAGTAATTTATGTAAAAATATGACAACCCAAGAATGTACCTCGCAGACCACTGAATAGGTCCATTAGTGCCAATCCACTTTTCTGGGAAGGTGTCATTCAGGTATTCTTTTACAACTTGAGAATTGAGAGGTAGCGCTCCATCTTGTTGAAAATAGATATCAACTTGGTTAGCCAGTGGCAAATCTTCAATGATATCATCAATTGGATTTCCAAGGAACTGTAGATATCTTTCCGCAGTCAGTTGTCCGTCGAAAATTATTGGCCTGAAGAGTTTTCCTCCGATAATACCTATCCATCAATTGAAATCAAATCGCTCCTGAAAATTTTCTTCTTGCATCAAATGTGAATTTGTTTGAGACCAGTACCTTTTATTATTCCTATTGAACATACCCAAGTTGGTGAATCGGGTTTCATCTGACTAAATAATTTCAAATTGAAAACGTACATCTTTATTATTTAGTCAAAAACCAGTTGCAGTAAGTCAATCTTTAGTTGTGATCGTTATCGTGAAGATGTTGGTGTAGTTGGTACTTGAATGCTCGATGATTATATTTGTGGAGAATTCTCCAAACGGATAAATAACATATCACACTCGGAAACAATTTGTCGAATTAACGGCGTACAATTCACTTCAACCTAGGCCAACACGTCTACCTACTTCTTTTTCTTCACTGACGATGAAGTTATTGGCATTTTCTTCTTGTTTATTTCGAATTTTTCTTTCCAGTTCTGAAAAATAATGCCGAATGGGATGGTGACGATTAAGGAACCTCTGAGCATAAATTGCATCAGCTGCATCAGTTGCATTCTTTTTTGTTTCTCCGTAAATTAGCAACATGTAGTATAGTATAATTTGCTACACAAAAATAAAATTTTGAGAGTGACAGCATATTCTTTAGCCTATTTGTTTAGGTACTCCTAGCAACATCTCCAATTGTTTGTCACGGATAACTAGAATAACAGGACTTAGTGCATAAGTATACCGAATACGTATTATTTGTTATTAGATATGATAATTTCTTGCAATTATCAAGAAAAATATAGAAAATGAAGGGGAAGTGTGTGACATCAAATTATTTGTAGGGGAATGATCTTTCACAAAAAGCCGACAAGCCACCCCCTCTCTATTTGAAAAAATCAAGTCAACCGAAAAAATTCATATTTACGACAGTGGAATAATTTTTCAAACGACTGTGAAGTCATAAGCCTCAAAGTCGTAGTTTTCCTATGTTACTTGATCAAGAATGAAGCGATTTACACGATCCATGGCATTCTAGATCAAAAAATAAAAATTGAAACAAAAATGAATTTTTTTCTGTCAAATATTGACAAGTGAAGTATTGTTGAATTCAGAATGTCATTCTCAATCGAAAAAAGTGAAAATATATAGGATGTCCCTTTTAGAAATCGAAAGTAGGGGTCATTTCCGGTCAAACGAGAAGTACAAAAAAGCAAGTAAATATGTCAGAAAATGTATATTGAACTATAATATATAACCTGCAAATTTTGTTTCCCTATCTTCAATAATAAAAAAGTTATAGGGGTGAGCCCTAGAGAATCACCCGGTATAGAAGAAGAATTCGTGACTGGCTTCAATATAAATCAATTCATTCTATAGAGTTGCAGTCGGATTGGTAGGGTAGGTGCAAAGTTGACTCTTTGTTATCTGTTATGCTTTCGGTAAATTTGTACCTTCGTCAGAACAACCAAAATAGATAACATACTAAAAAGATAATGATAAAGAAACTGAAACAAAACGAACAGAAATAAAAAGCAGAAATTTCATGTAAGTCAAATTTTGACAGATTGTCGTATGAAAAAATCCTGAAACTAGGTGATTTTCTCTCGTGTTTCTCGTATTTAAGCAAAAATCATCATATAAATTTGGTTCAAATTGTTGAGATTTCTTTCCTGTTTACGCAATGTTCTTCGTTATTGAATAAATAAAAATCGAACACAACATAAAAAATTTCATTCATGGATTGTTCCAAAACATATATTGAACAGACTGTCAGGCCTCTCATTACGGGCCTAACTTCACACATAAGCGACTGCAGACGAAACGTTAATTCTTGTTCTCTGAGCGAACACGTCAATTGGGGGATCACAGAATGGATTTTGAGAACACAAAAATTTTAGATAGGAAAACCAATTCAAGCGAAATGATTCACATCAATATTGAAGAACATTGCATGAACAAGAAAGCAGATCTTGATAATTTGACCCAAATTTATATATTTTCACTCAAATACGAGAATGATAAAGAGAATCACCGAGTATTCAGGATTTTCCCACATGACACTTTATCAAAATTTGACTCAGATAAAATTTTCATGTTTTTCATTTCTGTTCGTTTTGTTTCAATTTCTTTATTATTATCTCTTCAGTAAGTGTTCCATATTTATATCTTTGTAAAAGGAAGTATCTTGTAATCTATTTTAGTTATCAGGGCAACTAAAATAGAATGATAGGTGAATGAACTTCAGAATTGAAATGTATTTTGTAACATCAACCATATAATACCCCTTCCAGTGCATAAATTTGGAGATAATATAGAGTGCTCCATTTAATCTTATTGTATTTCTGTTCAGATATGGAGCTATGTGTGGAAAACTATTGGAAATCGGTAGGCGACACTAACTTTTAAGCGCAAAACATGTCATTTGAAGATTCATGTAACAAGTAAACGAAGATAACAAAAGGCTTTTTGGATTGGAAAACCAAAAGCAGAAAAAAATTATGGAAATCTAAAAATGCAAATACATGTCAGGACGAACTAGAACTGATTAAAAATGAATATACTGCTACATACTGTTAGAAAGATGTACTCGTATACCTATTCTTGGATGTCTAGCAGCCATCTGGCAAAAACTAAACATACTCTTCAAACAGAAAATGAATCACACACTTTTGCATTGTAACTGATTTGGATGATGATGGTGTTGATTTGAATGAAAAAAATCAGTAACTTGAGTTCGATCAATCTGGATTCCATTAGAACTTGGATATTATCTTTTCATATTTATTGCAATTGTTCTGTCGCAGTTTCTTTACCCTATTGATGAACGGCATTTTAGGATAAACATAATATTGTTCTATGTTTTTCATTGATAATTGTAATATTCTTCATTTTCTTTTGCACTACTCCCATTGTTGCTGTCATTGGTGAGAACTGAAAATATGAGGAATATTAAAAGGTATCATTGATATAGTGGGCACTTTTGGTAGTGGTAGGTGGACATTATTTCCAAAAATCATTTGCGCACTGTTTCCTACCATTTTGCGGAAAAAGGCTCACATGATTATTCTTCATTGGATTACGTTCTACGGTTATGATGATGAAATTTGTTTTACCTACTTGAATCGAAAAAGTAATTGTATCTATTCATTTTGAAGGTGATTTCAATAGTAATTACATATAACTAATTATAATGTAGAATAAGAATAACAAGTCCTTGTGCTAATGTAATTGAAAGTTGTTTTCATATCAATATTTTGCATATACGAGGAAATGGCAAAACTTTTATCAGACGTACTAGATTACATCGAATCCATTATCGATTATAGAATCAATTTTTGATTCATTTTTATAGTTTAGGAAAAGTACCTTCCAACAATATATTGATTCGAGAAATACAACGGATAATTATTATTTTTCAAAACATAATCATTCAAAAACTCATCACCAATTTTTTTGAAAAGACCTATATAAAAAATAATAATGTATGATTACGTATTGAGGCTAACCTATTCTAGTTAGTGATAATGTAAGCAGAAAAATGATATATATTAGTTTAAGGAGGACACTGACAGTTGAATGAAAATGTATTCGATTTTTTTTGACAATGAACGAGGTGACCACTATTCTGTCACTATGTTTTAATCTATCAGCAAAAGGTCCAAATCAAAGTTGTAGAGATCAGTTAACTCCTGCGGCTACACAATAAATTACCGATAGATGGAGTTTCCATATAGCAATATTGGAGACTTCGGTTTAGCCAAACACACGATTATTTGAAAGCTTTCTTTTTTCATTTACCAGAGATACACCTGGCTTTGCATGCGATGCGCCGTAATATTTCATCAACTTCATACAAAACATTAATGAACATAAAATCAGTAATTTTCGAGTTTATCGCGTTCAAACAGACGCGGTGGAGATATTTTGTTTTCTAATATGTACTAATGTGCGAAAATTTATAGAAAATTTATCACAAATTACTCTATAAATTGACTCCAAATTCCATAACTTGCAAAGTAAATTTATGAGATGCGTGATATTAACAAATTTTTTGGGTTATTAATATTGATTTAAATAGTTTGCATTCTATTTGAATCCATCACCAACTCTTGTATGAGTTTTTTCAAGTTTCAGTATTTGATTTTCAGGCTGACCCCTGTATACGCATTCGTCATATTTTACTACGCTACAGTTTTCAACCACACTGGTAATGGACCATTGTGGAAGATGATTGCTGGAGAAGATTCGAAGGATTGTAGAAAAAATTGGTGGACTAATTTGTTGTATATAAGCAATTATGTAAATCCTGACCATATGGTGAGTAATTGAAATTATCACGCTTATATAAGTCTAATTATATTCAATTACGAACCAAGAGAAAGGAAAATATGGAATGATTTAATTTTCCTGAACACGGAGGATACTCATGTTTAATGCATTGGTGAATGAATGATCAGCATGTAAGTTGTCCATGAGAAGCCATATTTGAAATAATTTTGAAAGGAAGTCAATCGTCAATAATTTCATTATTGACGAATGATTTTGTAACGGGTGATTTCTTTAACAAATAGGTGATGGAACTTCAGAATTGAATTTTTATTTGAAAGATCAACCATGCAATACCCCTCCCAGTTCATAAATTTGAAGATAATATAGAGTGCTCCATTTAAACAAAAATCAGTTTATAACTTCTTGTAATGAATGAGAGATGAAGCTATACCGAAATATATAAAATGAAGTTCACCAATGATATGTGAGTGAGCAATATGAAATATATCTGAATATCTTCTGAAGTATTTCAAAATCTTCCAGACCATATTTGCTCAGTGGAAATTTTTTTCACAAGGTCTGTTGAAAAAGACGACATCAATTTCAGTGATTTCTTGAATATTTCATGGAAAAAATTCCACATTTTATCAAAAAAAGAACTTTTTCAGTCACCAGAAATGCAATATTCTTCTCGACACGCGTTTCATCAACGAAATTGACGAATTCGGGGGATGAAGTTTTCTGGAGATTGGGAAAATCGCATGTTTCAGATTCATTTATTCTACGCCAGAGGTTCCAAATTTACTTTTCATTTCTAATTAATGTAGGTATGTTCTTTTTTCAGTCATTGAAATATTTTCGTTTGTGATGGAACTTTGTTGATTTGATGGCCACGACAGGGAGTTCTTTCGAAATGTAATCATATAAAAAATATTGATTTCAAAAAAGCTATGGCTTTGTTATGACCCACGTGGTGAAGAATATTAGTAGTGGTAGTAGTTCAAAAAATCAGGTCTACTTTCAAGGTAATCAAAAAAGTGTTCGAACACAAAATCAATATTTTAGGGACGAACGTATTTTAACTCATATGCAACAAAAACAAACTATCACTACACTAGAAAGTCGTTGAATAATAAACATAATAAAAGTACATTATGAATTGTGTCAAGTAAATTCAAAATCAAATTGAATATAATAATTTCAATTGGACAAGCATCTGCTATTTGGAGAAATAAGTTCAAAGTATGACAATAGACTCACATATAAATATAACTCCGGATTGAATTCGAAATTATATAATAAATATGATAATAATCATAACCCGTAGGATATCCAAATACATACTCATTCAAGAGCTCAGTCAAATTACGTTTCGAAATTTAGAAAACTTCGATTATGTCTAATACATCAGTAATATACCGTGAAAAAGTTTACTTATGAGGGGTGATTATTTTTTCTGGCCCATTATAAAAAGTGAAATTGCTGTTGGTTTCTCGGATTGACACTCTATGAAAACTTGTAGAGTTGAAAAAGAAGCAATGAGGAAGTGAATTTTGTATTTTGAAATCTCTTTGATAACATACTGAAACAAAATTTCCTAATACAGGTTTCAAAATTTCCAGGATTTTTTTTAATTTTCGACTCCTTCGTGGCGACTCCTTCGTGGGTGGATTCCCGAAAAATTTACGATTACACGGGTTTGATAACATTAAACCTTTTTGATTATTTTCATTGAACCGAATATATTGGATCGAGCAAACAACTTTTTCAAGCGGTGACAATTTAGTGACATGAATATTCCCTGATGCAGCAGAATGTGAATTCTCCTTCAAAACGATACCTACTTGAATGATAAGAACTCGCTGCTCTGCTTATGCAATTTATGTGAGATATTAGACGGGGAAAGGGTTAGGTTGATTGGAAGTTTTCTGATTCATTTCTTGTGGAAGAAATGGCTACGTAAAATATATGCAAACACGTTTAGAAATATAGATATAGAAATTCCAATCTCATTAGGGAAAATTGTTATATGAACCTTTGAGGCCTCTTATTTTTTTGAATATCACTAATCCGTCACTAATACAAACGTTGAAACAATATGGTTCCTGAAAAAATAATACTATCACCCCAACAGGCATTTTTCAAAGTGTTTTTTATTTTCTAAATTGATTGTGTTAGATAACTTCATTGAATAAACTATTTGAAATAGATTGGAATATATTTGGCTGGATATTTTCCGAACACAATTACAATTCAATGGTTTCTATACAATGTTTTCAACCAAGCACAAAAACCATAATTTTCATTCAAGATTAGGATCAACTATGCATATCAATTAATTGCAAAAAATCGCTGATTTCCAAATAACTAAGAACAGCCATTACTGACCCGCATGGAATATTGAGGTTTGTTACTCTTCGTTTAACGACATTTCCACACTTTAACAGTCTTATACACGATGCCTGAAATGATGTGAGGATGAGATTTGTGAAAATCTAAGGATGTGCAAAAGTGTTTGTGTGCCTCAAGAGTTTTCATACAACGTTTATTTCTCAAATCTCATACTCCCGAGATTTTATCGTCACTGGCCGAAACCAAAAAAAAATACGAGTTGCACTCCGGGAGTGCCGGCAGAAGTGAAAACTTGAATATTACGTTGTGCTATTTTGATATTTTGGAATGGTAGGGAAATTATTTTGCACGAATTGCTTTAATCATCAGTATAAAAGTACTATCATTTATGTGTTCAAGTACAATATTCATTTATTGTGCTATCGTACACAAACATGACAATCGAATTTCACGAGTACACTGACGGTCGAGCTATCAGCAGTCACCATTCATGGATGCGCATAGCACGCTCCAACACAAACACACACACACACATTCGCGCAACTGCCCTGCACCGCATAAACGAAACAGCAGGCGCAGGCATAGTTTCGCCATGCGGTAGAAATAGAGGGGGATACTTCTTCTCCTGCGACGCGCCGACTATCTACTCTTCCTCTGTCTTACGAATTTTAGATCAGGTCACGTGTCCTGATGTGAGTTTCACATTCTTTACCTATCACAAAAGTGCACTACGCCATTAAAGAAGTTTTCATTTTGAAAATTCGCCACCAGGATGGAATACAAGTCCTCGTACCCACTTGTCGTGCGCTACGAGAACAAATGAAGCTATTTCAGCTCCAACATCTCATATCCTAATAGTTTCATCTCTAGATCCGGACACAAGGAAATGTCCTATGTGAGCAGCCTTTTTATTATCTACACTCGACAACGTGATCTTTTTTTCTCAATTTTGATCTGCATTCTGTTAACGACACCAGCCAAACTCTCACTGTCTGATCTTTTGAACAGCTCGCCAATAACTTGCCGTCTAGTGAGGCTCTCACCATTTTAATCCAGTCTCTATGTTCAACATATGTTTGGATACATTACCCTGTCGAAACCTTCCACATTCTGATGGTTTTGTCCCTACTCGAATATATAACGAAATTATCCGCTGGCATGAACGAGACACCAAAAACATTGTGATCATGGCCCAGTATGGTCCGTATACAACCTTAAGTCTGTTGGAAATACCAAAGTTTTATGCTCATGTCTGCGCTACAGGAGACAAGAAGTTTTCCGAATGAATCATTATGGAAAATTGAAATATACATTTTTGTTGCCTATCAATTTTTTTGGATCCTTCACCAACAACAGAAAATATCAACACCAATACTAAAGCAAGCACAGAATCCCAGTTAACGACCAAAATCCGAAACGAATCATCATCAAATAGTACACAGCACCGAGCTAAAAGAAACATAGACGAAACAAAAACTCCGCCTGATCCAAATACGAATAAAACTTTGCAATTCAGAATACCATTGACTAGTTCTCCGAATCCAAAGAAAAAGAACACTACAAAAGACCCCCCACCAGCCACACTTGAATACTACATAAATCAACAGAACCCTCCAATGTTACTGAATTTCACTCAAATGAAAGACCTACTTGAAAATATCAAAAAAACACCGGACCCAATCAATATCGTTAAAAATTACACGATAAACTATGCAGGACTCATCGATATGTTGACAAAAATATATCCACATATACAAGAAAGAGCAATCAAAACTAGAAGCACCAAACTGAGAAAAAGCCTATTGAAACACCTAGATATACAATTACAGAGTGATGTGACCACTGACAATGAAAGTGATTTGCCACAAAATTAACGGTTTTCTCTTTTGTCATAACATGCATGGCTAAAGCACCATTAAATAAAATTTTACAGTGGAACATCAACGGCCTCTCTAATAACCTACCTATGTTACAGATTATTATGGCAGAAGAAAATTCAGATATTGTTTGTCTGTAAGAAACTAATCTCAAATTAAAATATCTAGAGCCTTTGAAGAAGTTTCATAATCCTAACAAAATACGATCAAATCAAACGGTAGTAAGTGGAGGGGTATCAATCATGATTAAAAAAGAACTCACTCCAGAAATGATTCCCCTGAAGACAAATTTAGAGGCAATTGCTGTCTCGATAATGGGTGAAATAGATATAAATATATATAATATATATTTACCACCCGGGGATACAATAACAAGAAAAGAAATTTATGAACTGATAAAACAATTACCAGTTCCCAGAATAATACTTGGAGATATGAATGCATATCATCATTCATGGGGCGCAATATATTCGGATCACAGAGGAAATCTCATAGAAGAAGCAATAGAGCAATTCAACTTGTGCCTACTGAATGATAGTAGCCCAACAAGGTTCAACATTAGAACAGGCGAAGCTACACCACTAGACTCAACAATGTGCGACGGCAACTCATATCCCTCATTCACATGGCTACGAATGGCATATACGTTTAATAGCGACCACTATCCAATAATTTTAGAAACGTATCAACCTCCCTTACCAAAATGGAATTTTAAAAATGCCGACTGGCGGATTTTTTCGCAACACATAGAAAATAAAATATCTATTTGCATAATAACAGAAAATATAGATGACAGCTTTGAAAGTTTTGAAAAAATAAGACTCGAAGCAGCTGAGTTGTATGTAGGAAAAACAACATATACTCGATATTATAAATCAGTGCCATGGTGGAACAAAAATTGTGCAGAAGGTATGAAAAACTGTAAGAAAGCATTCAACGGAATTCATAATCAAAATAGCAAAGAAAAAAGCATGGA
Source organism: Leptinotarsa lineolata (assembly GCA_015342045.1). Lineage (NCBI taxonomy): Eukaryota > Metazoa > Arthropoda > Insecta > Coleoptera > Chrysomelidae > Leptinotarsa > Leptinotarsa lineolata. Next base: position 418 of record WOGR01005133.1, on the reverse strand, counting down.
TGGACTATGTTTCTACAATAAACAGCCCAACCCCAACGACCGAGGTTTGGACAAAAATAAGGAAAATTTCAGGAACTCATCATCAATTTAAAATCAATCACATACAAGTAAACAATGAAATTATAGTTGAAAATCATCAAATTGTAGAAACATTAGCAAACATTTATCAATCCCGATCAAGTACTAACAACTATGACGGAAACTTCGTAAAATTGAAAAATATCGAGGAACTCAATCAAATCGAATATTTATTGGGAGAAAATGACTCGCTTAATATCTCTATACAAGAAGACGAATATGAGGAAGCCCTAAATTCTTGTAAAGAAACGAGTGCAGGACCAGACAACGTTCTCATGGTATTTCTGAAGAATCTTCCATCTAATGCTCACGAACATCTACTGAAACTCTTCAATACGGT
>WOGR01005132.1:0-14075 GCA_015342045.1 Leptinotarsa lineolata | reverse complement strand
TGGTAACATTACTATATTCTAAATTTTAACAGATACGAAGACGATTGAATGAGAAAAAATGTAACTGTCTTCGGAAACAACTGTCAGACGTTTATGAACATATCAAAGATGTATTGAATGATGAAAGGACTGATATGCTATTTAGTTATTCAAAATCAAAAGAGGATTTCTATTTGATTTTGCCTACCTACCTGTCGAATTTTTTGGGTCGTCTCAATTATATTTCGAAGAAATCGAAACAATTCACAAAAGAAGTAACCACAGGATCGTAATTCAAAATTGTTGTCACTTATGATAGTAGTTATTGCAAATGAAACACTATAAAATTATCGAATGGGATATTCTCTTGAATTGTGAACTTATCGTTTTATCAATATCTGTATTGAAAAAGACAGGTCCGTACTTGAAAAAAAAGTTGATGGTGGCCATGTTGACAGGAAACGTTTTATCTAATATTTATGACGACATCGTCATAGCACACTTCGATTACAGTAACATTTTCTCTTTCCATTTTCTGACATTCTCGGAAATAACAATTCCATTCGAAAAAAAACGAAAAAACAGCATTGTTGGTTTTTCCCTATAACTTGAGAAGGGCGAGAGTTCCCATGAATTTCTTCCGATCACTGTTTTGGTCACGATGACAGTTACGTTTTTTCCCATTCAATCGTCTGCGTATTTGTTACGGTTTAGAATATAGCAATGTTACCACATGATGAAATAAACGGCCTGTATATATAGTATTGAAAAAAAATTAGAGGGTGGTCTCAGAAGTACATGGACCAACAAAGAAAACACAAACATTTTGGATCAAAATCTCCTTACATCTCATACACTTTTCTCAGCAACGTTCAATAAGTTCAATACCGTTTTCATAAAAACTGTCTTGCTTCCCAAAATAGCCATTGACTGCCAATATCACTTCTTCATCGTTTGAAAATCTTCGAGCACTGGGCCATTTTTCAAGTTTGAGAACAGAAAATAATCCCAGGGGGCTAAATCTGGCAAATACTGTTCATGAGGTTTTTTGCTCAATTCCTTCAGTTTGCATGATACTTGCCGTTGATGGTTTCACCTCTTCTTAAAATATTCTATGAAAATTTTGTTACGCGCATCCCAAAAAACCGATATCACGACCTTGAAACGGTCTTCGCCTTCTTTACAGCCAGTTCTCTCTTATGAGTCCACTGTTTTGATTGTTATTTTGTCTCAGGGGTACAGTGATGGACTCATATTCCATCCATGGTATTAAACGACGCAAGAATTCCGCTTTGTTGCTGTGGAACTTCGCTGTACACTCAATTGGAACATCTTCACAACACTGTTTTTGCTCGAGTATGAGCACCTAGAGTAGAATCCAGTTCGACTTTTCTATTGGTTGTGCTGAGGCTTTTAGAATAAAACTATTGTACTACATAACGATTACCAAATTTCACCAATTTTACAAATTCACCGAAAACATTCGCTATCGATGGCTGCCAAACGAATACTAAACAACACAGCGTCTTCAAACTTGAGACGATACCAGTTAACGATACACTAATAGGCCACATGGAGGTATTCCAAAGTGTATATAGGTTGATGTTTTCAAATGTGAAATATTTATATGCATTTTTGAATATATTCCAACCCTAAGGGGCATGTCGTAAAAATCTGAAGAGGGTACCTACCCATCGCGAATATTTCCGCTAAATTTGAGGTACATTCAAAACAAATTTGTAAACGTAAACGTACTTTTCAATAATAATGTCTATATCTATATGTGATGCAACATTGAAATTTTTCTAATCATTTTCTTAACCTATTTAAGTTCCGCAAGATCAATGATTATGATGAATTTTTGATACGTTGTGAGGTATGCTATGCATGATCTACTTTTGAACGATTATTATACGCAATCAAACGAAAATGAAATAGAACCGTTACCTACCAGATACTGAGTCGATTTGTTAAAAAAACCCACTTGTCGATTCTTGACTAGGGGTGGCATTTTTACGAAATATTTTATACATCGCCACAACAAGCGACTATGACAATCACCCTGGGATTTTCAAATAGCGCCGAAGGTTGAACGAGTTATCGTTTGCGAGTTTCAAAATTACACCCGAGGGTTTCCTTGAAAACTACATTCGAAAATAGTATCCAAACAATAATAAAAACTGTTCGAAACATTTTCAAAGTATTTCAATTTTTTCGTACAAAATCTCTCAGAAACGCTTGTTTTGTTTTATATTTTGTACTTCCTAAGTATCTACATGAACGAAATGAAGCAAATGGTGATTGAAGAGCATTCAATGCGCACTCTTCTTCTGAACAGGGGCTGTTGATTTGGATCAGTAGTATGATGACAGAAATTCATCAGGTGTTTCAACAGGAATGATTCCCTATGCATTATGCTTTGATTGTTCATCAGTATTCAGACCAGAATCTACCACATCACTGGATTTGGAGAAGAAGCAGGCTCTCGAATTCGTTTTGTGTTGATATTAGAACAGTAAAATATATACAAAAACAGCGTCTTCAGAAGAACTGCATTGAAAAGTTGTCGACAAGTACCATCAAGTGTTTCCAGAGATCCTCAAAAATGCGTATCATCTCAGAGTTAGGATATAACACTTACACTCAGTAATGTCCACATTCACAAAATATCATTGGTACTGCATAATAACATCAATGCGTTTCAGTCTCCTCGTACTCTAACAACTATAAATAAAATTGCATTCGCAATGTATCTCTATATACAGAAATCAAAATGTGTTATCATCTACCAGATGGAATGAAACAGCTTCCAGAGAACAAAGCTGAATATAAACTAAAAAACTTATCACAAAATCATCCGTTGAATGATCTCGAAGAATTTCTCTCTAGTAAATTTTGATGTAAACTATTTTCCGTTTCACATTGAAACTTATACGTTAGTTGCCTTTTTTCTTTTCATAAGCCTTTTGCGATTGATTCGTTCTAAATAAATGATAAATTCAATATCAGCATATCAGTATAGAAATTATGTACCAAGTTCAGAATAAAAAGTACAAAAAGTCTAAGGTATACACACATGTGGTCATCAATTTGAACATGGAGCACTTAATGAACACTGAAACAAATTTCAATTTTCACATGTATTTTATACAAAATCATCAGGTGATATTTGAGAATTCAAAGAGTTTCAAAGATTCCATAAAACCTATGCCTATCGAAAATGCTTTGGTGATTGTCACCTCCGCTTGCAAGTGGAAGAGATGGAGTCAAATAAATCGAATCAGAGTTTTGAATTGACCTCTTTGGGTATTTCCACCACCTACAATCTAAAAAAATTGTAACTTTTCACAGATGTAGAAAGACAAACTTTGTGTTCACTTCAATAAGTTACTGCATAACTTCAATACATCATTCACAAGGAAAATGAGCTGTTTATCTGTAACTTGTCACGTATAATAATGTCACCATAAATAAGAAGATTTGAAATTCAATCAATACGTTAAGATATAAATTACATTTTGTGGTCTAAAATTTATGTTCGTCTTCAGAACTGGGAAATCAAATGTCAGTTGCTATTTTTCTTCTATAATTTATGTTTTCGAACTTTTTTGAAGATAAATAAGACTAGTAGTTACTGATGAATAAAATAGTTCTTTGTGAAAAATTTTGCAGCAGCCAGAACTAGATGTTTGCCCTTTCTGTACCTGTATTTACATTCCTAGTTTTTTATTCGGTTGTGGAACGTGAAAATATTCAAAAAAGTCAAATGAAAAAATGATTCCCTACGAAATAAAATGTTTTTGAACACCGGAATGGAGACCTCCAATCAATAAAAAATCGACAGGTTCTTAAATTTTTTCTAAAATAATGCCACAGTTCTAAATAACGGCCTGTGTCCCGTTTTCGTTTGACCACCCTATATTTCTGCGCGATAAGTCTCTCCCATCACTTCTGTGACGAGCTAACCGCTGGCCGCGCCGCATCTTCCGATGAGCTGTCGAATGACCTGCTTTGTCTGTTTTGGCGGCCGCCGCCGGGTTAGTCGGGTATACGATGAGAGATATCCGCTATAAATGGAACTCGGGAATAAAGAGTGTTGGAATAAGCAGCGAGGTGGAGCTGCCGCAGTTCCGGGTGCTGGGCCACAAACAGAGGCAAACCGTTATTAGTCTTAGCACAGGTAACTGACAAGATGTAGTTATAGGGGGAGAGCAGTAATTAAGTGCAATTTGCGTACGGCGAATAGGAAATGTGTTCTATTCATGGTTGTGGGTGATACACTGATGAATACTGGATTAAACGGGAACTTGAATGTGTTGATCGCCGATTATTCCTGAGCATCTATGCTAATATAAATGTGAAAGTTTGTGAAGATGGATAAATGTATGTATATACGTTTGTGGCTCTTTCACGCCTGAACGACTGAACGGATTCAGATGAAACTCAACATAAATTCAGCTTATACATCAGAATAACACATAGGCTACAATTTACAAAGGTTTTGTGTAATTTTGGCAATGATATAACGATTAGTATTGAGTAAGTCAAAAAAATTCTTGCTCTCTAAAAGCTATCTTGGCGTGCGCTGCCTATACCGTTGGAGTTTCATGAAGATAATGTACCGTAATATTGTTTATCTCAAATAGCTCTAAATTAAAGTCCACTATGTGGTAGTAACTGTATGCAAAATACTGAGCCATGAATATAATTGAATTGGATAGTTATTTACAATGTACATTTTAGAGTATTTGTCAAAATATCATGAAAATTTATTCAATTGTTGTCTTCTACACTAAGTAATTTGGACGTTTCGTTTGAAATTCATCACGATAAGATCAACTTGACGCTACGCAGTAAGCAATGGCGGTCTAACCAATGAAGCGCCATCGCCGAGAATGCGACCCGAACCCGGGCAGGCGCGTGAGGGCAGACGTCGTTAACGGTTGTGTTAGTTTTGCGAAATTTCTTTACAGGTAACATAATTCGATTCTCGAAGGTATTCATTGCTTAGTGCATTTGTCATATTCTTTCAGTTATTATATTTTCAAAGTGAAAATATAAATGACGCTGTTTCTCGCGGATTCACCCGCGTAGAATTTGGTTTTTCATATTGAGTTTCGTAACAGATCATTCTAAACAAATAGTTATAATATTTTTTATTAACCCCTAACTGGTAACGTGCCTTTTGTGAGACTGCAGGCATTTTCATTTTCGAGGTATTTCTAAAATGGTCTCGCTTTTCTGTGAATCACGCCACCTTATCTTATTAGCTATTGGTGCACCACCTATCATTTAACTGGAAGTAAATTTGGGTAAACGACGTCTGATTTCTCGCGACTCAAAGTAATGGCGGGTCTGTCAAAACGGGTACGTTATGGGGATGAAGATTATGATGACACTCTTTTGTGTTGGTATAATGAGACAAATAGTGACTGCAGTGAAATAGATAATGTTTCGGAGGATGAATTTGGAATTTCCGATCATGACAGTCACAGTGAGTTATCTCAAGGTAGTGACAGTGATGAAAGTGCGGAGGAAGAAAAAAGAAATCAAGAAACAACAGGGGGAAAGAAATATTTGTATGGAAAAATTCGCTTCAGGTGAAGCACAACACCAGTTATACCTACATCTCGTACGAGAAAACACAACATTGTAATGAAGATACAAATTTTGAAGTGTTTACGAACCATTTTCTCAAGTTTGTTTCACGAAACGAGCCTTACAGAAAAACAAAATTATTTCACGGTCGATAAAACATTTATTTACCCTCTTGTATTATAAATAAATGTTTATATCATTCACCATTTCGCGAAAATCCTTCTATATTATCGTCTGTCAACACATCTCGCCCTTTCGACGAAGTACAAACCGGATTACACGTCTAAAAACACCTAATTATCTGATACAGTATAAAAACCTATGAACTAGAATGTCTTTATAGCTACGTGTCGTGCAGAATACTGCTCACCCGCTCCTCCACAGCTACTTTCCTGGACTTCCACACGAACTCGCAGACGGCTATGACGCACGCCACCCCCATACCGCCCATCAGGACTACGAATACGCCGCCCACGTTGGCCAATCCGAGCTCGTTGGCGGTGCTGCTGGTTTTGGTGGTTTCGTCCTGGAAAACGTCAGTGTTATTAAAGAATGGAGACATCATCGAATGAGACGATGAAGATTCAAATTGTTTCAAGTTAAAACTCACTAATATTTATACTACTGTCAATATTATTATCATTATTTATGCCTGAAAGGTGGTACCTCTCTGACCTTTTTCTCGAAGCTTTGATACTGTACAAGGCGCACCGACATCACTAACCAATGACCACGCCGTGAGTTCACTGACATTGGATCCGAAAATCATGTGCTCTGAGTAGACGCAATGAGCCAAGAATGAAAGCCTTCAGAAGGTAGGAGTACCAAGAATTTCGCCTTGATAGGCTTGGTTTTGAGACTAATAAAGTTTAGAGAGGGCATGTTTCGCTAAGGACTTCAACGATCAGAACAACCAACGGAGTAAACTGGATCGAGTCCAAGGAGTTCGAAAACAAAACTCTTATATTCCATTCATTTTATTTCTCTTCTCGAACGGTCTCACTCTGAAAATTCCACGGCGAATATTGTCTTTCTTTGAGGGTGGGGAATAAATGGTTCCAATGGTTTCAACACTTCTCATTTCTCACAATGGTTTCAATGTTTCCCAAAGCATAACAGAACACCAGTGTCTCGGCATTTCCTTGTGCCTCAATGAAGAATAATGAACGTGATGGAAACTAACATCTATTTCTATTTTGACGGGTTCCTTCGCCAAATTTTTCGTTGGAATGTTTCACATAATGTATTTTCAATTTATTAAAAAATAGCGACATAAAGATAATGATATGATATTCAGTTTTTAGAATTGAACGTGATGATCCTGCTTTGCAATTAGTTGATAACCGTACTAAAACTACCCGAAACAAATTAATACCCCTTCATTCGCCAAATTCTAGCGTAGTATAGTATTTTGAATATTTTGGCGGAAGTTTTCAGAAAGAATTGGCACATTACCCACATTTCATTTTATGTGGAACGATCTCTCTGATTTCCCGCAATGGACTCAATATTCAACAAAGCATAGTACTGTCACCAATACCCAAGGAAAGCTTACATAAATATATAATTTGATGAAACTGAATAATAAAGCGAGAAATATATTTAAATGAAGCAGCACGTTTCATTATGCATACTTTTAGGAATCTCCTGAACGAAATATTCTTGCTAGAAAATGTTTCTAAATCCAAACGGTGGACAGTAGCCTGGACGCCAATGTTGTCGATCGAAGGAGGATGGCTGGAGTGCATTCCTTATAGCGAACTTGGAGCTTGGCGCTCGGCATGGCGCCAGGAATATCGGGCCCTTTTTGGCAAGAATAAAGGAATGCACTTTAGTATTTGAGAAATCGCAAAACGCGTGGCCAGACACTTCCGTTTGACTATTCAAACCGACGACTTCGAGTGCTGCCTTCAGCCTTATATGAATACTAGCTAGTATCAAAGTGATATACAGTCTGTAAACGAGTATAGCGATTTGAAGTATATTAGCCAGAGCACAGCTCTACGATTGAATCAATACAAAGACGTGAGCGACTTGAAGAACCTCGAAATACATAGTGTAGCTGTGAGTATTGGTGCAGCAGAATTATAACTGAGTTCACAGGCGGATTTGAGAGCAGTGTTTTGGGGAGTGAATTAAAAACCAATCCACTTCCCAAAAAGAATTCGTTATGACCACTACAGTGATCAACTAAACACATTGGCTTCTATCAAGGCCACTCTAAAAAGAATATTACATCCAGAGGATAAAAAAATCAGGGCTTTCCAGCCCTAAATAGAACTTTTCAGTTTTTGTATTACAGCAAGACTTGCTAGTTCGACGTGGAAGTTCTAAAGAAGGGGCTTCTATCGCCGTATTTACTATACCCGAAGTAAATACAGCTAGGAGTACGCCAACCACGAGGAAACCGTCATTGCATTGAAATTCGGCGGCTTTGAATCGCCCCTGAGTTCCCGGGAACTGTTCGCATCACCGTGTGCAGGTGTTAGGAAGGTAAAATCGCGATTGTGTGTCGATTAGGGTTAGGGATCCTAGGAAATCTTCCAGTCCGGTCCTAGCGGCCAACGTGGTGGCTGGTCGTACCCCCGCGAAGTTTTTAGCTTAGTTAATTATAGGGACCTATTAATATATTCAAAGCTTGCTATAACTACACGTTATTCAGGTTTGTGTGAAAAGGGTATTCGATTGTACGCAGATCAGCTGGAAGTCGCCGTGACTCGTCCAGCTCTGGTCTTCTGGGGGATCCGGTGTTGATATAAAGACTCATTTGCCTATCCGGGTGAACCGTCAAATCCAGCGAGGAAAATGGAATGAGATTTCCACTTTTCCTCAACACCGGATAGTCTACAACTACATGAATTGAATTTCAAATTACTCTCACATCCACCGTATTCGCCAAATTTGGCTCCCAGTGACTACTGGCTGTTTGCAAACCTAGAAAATTGCTCACCGGTGGGAAATTTCGCTCGAATAAAGAAGTTAATACTGAAACTGAGGCCTATTTTAAGGCAAAAGTTAAATTGTTCTACATAAGTGGTACTGAAATGTAAAAGTGGAATGATTTAAATGATTGTGTCGTTCTTGATAGAGAATAAGTTGATGAATAAAGCCATTTTTGAAAACCGTTTTCTTCCTTATGCCTGGGACTTTCCAGCCCAAGTATCATGAAAGAAAAAGAATTGTAGACAAAATGGATCTTTGGGGGACAGCAGTGTTGATAGTGAAAAAAAATCCCCAGAAAGGTTTCTTTGTCACGAAGAACTTATGCAGGCTTCCATATATAAATCTCATAGTATTTAAGGAATCATGCATATTTTTCTTCACAGCTGATTGTTACTTGAGGTTTATGATTCTCTATTTTCACACTATAAGAAAAAACAGTCATGGTATTATTTTTTTGTCGTATTCTTGAATCTGACTCACTTCATATTCGGTAAGAAGTGACATACATCATTATCTTCTCACTTGATACACAAACTCAAGGTCGGGTCATGAGAGTTGCCTAATTTAACTGAACATAATAGAGTGAACCTCATGAATATTCTACTACTATTTACTATGTTCTAGAAATTTCACACCCTTGAAGCTGTCCGCATCAGATGTCAAACACATCGTTGTTCGGTAATAATCAGTTAATGGTAATGTTAATTGGTCCTTTGTTTATTGTCTCAAATACCGCTGCGATTAGCTAGTAATGTGAGAAATTGAAAGTCATTAATTTGTGTACTTAGGTTGTTTACCTCGGACAGTAAATAAAGGAATTAAAATGAGAGCTTACTTAAATTGAGTAGAATATTTTGATGCAAATGTCTTAGAAAAGAAGATTGTTTGTAATAACAGTGAGAATTTGAAGTATAAAATTTTTGTGTCAAAAGACTATTGAAGGAAAATTTGATAATAGTAGAGAAAACTTGAGAACTACATTTGTTTTCTGTTGGAAATTATCAATAGTGAAAAGGTCTCCGTCCAAAAGGCATCAAGAGTTGTTAATTAATGTGTAACTAATAAATATTACAAGAAACTAGTCGGAACTGTTAACTTCAGAAAATGATGATCTTTCATTTACTTTTCAAACGATTGTAGTCAAAATATCAAGAATGGAGGTTGGTCAATAGTAACGGTAAGTTATACAGAGAACTCTTCAGGAACAAGACATTTTTTCATAATATTTCTCACTACTATGTTTCGAAAGTTTTGTCCGTTTTAATGTCGTGTGTTTTTGCACCTCCATATCTCAATAAATATTTATTCCACTGTGCTGTGGTGTATACTGATCGATAGAGAATTTTGTACTCTATGCAATGATACTGCTCATTTTTTTCCAAATTCAATTTTTTTTCTTTTCTTCAATAATTATTATATGATTTTGGCGGACAATTTTTGTCCAATTTTTCTCTACGAATTCAAATTGAACCAAAGCCCTGCCGAAACAGACCAAACAATTCACTAGACATGTTGATTGCCTATTTATCGTGATTTCCAAAAATCAGCTGTTTGTACCTCAGTATATTTCAATTTGAAAAAACTAACCTCCTTTATCGTTATCAAATTTTTCTTTTCCTTGTACTGATCATCGCTAGTGACGACGCCTCTAATCATATTCTTTTTTGAGTCGGATCGTTTCATATTCAAATTTCAAAAATCCAATGCCACCTTTATCTCCCAGAGATAGCACCGTGATATTCGACCTGCAATCTGCCCAAATGCTGATATTAGGTACGTTTAGATGACGAGTAGGTTGAATTTGAGGTGAATTCATGAAGAGAGGAAGCGAATGTGTTTTAAAAAATCGCGAACCTCCAGTATATGGCGTTCTGAACCGATAAGCTCCATTTGTTGATTTGAACACTCCTCCATAAGTCCTCTTGAATCTGAATCATATGTAATGATTAAAACACCACCTGGAAGTTTTCTGCGTACTACCTGCTCATTTTTTTGTAAGAACGTCTATTTACAGTTTTCGTGTGTAAATTCTCAATTCCGTTCTATTTTATTTAAAGGTTATATAAATGAAGTTCAACTTGTAGAATCTCTACTTCCGATTTGTATGGAAAAAAATGATTCTCCATATTCGATAGTCTACATGAATAAATAGACAGGATGTTTCCTGAAAATTCAGTTAAGGTTCACACTTCCGTTCTCAACCTTTCGCCTAAGCAATTGCAAACAGGCATGATCCTTTCGCACAGAGCTATTTGAAATGCACTTGTTAACTGCCAAAAGAATATTCGCGAATTTTTTGAGATTTTTTGATATATACCAAACTCTCATTCACATTCCACTGCTGTGAAAAGAATGTTAGGGCTTATATTCAGAAATTGTGAAGATTTCAAAAACATGAAAAATTTTATTACTCTGAAACTGATCGTAAGAATAAATGAACGTGATGGATATTAGACAAAAAAGTGTTTTCATTCATCAAGTTTCACTTGATAATGGGCTCAACCTCGAAACCGGTCGTGAGAATAAATTAACGTAGTGGAAATTAGACAAAAAGTGTTTTCATTGAAGTGATCATGAATTTCCATGAAATAAATAAGTCATTAATAGCCCAGACAACTACTAAGGAATTGTTGAATATAAACTTTTTCATTCAAAATCAGTGAAGATATTGAAATTATTGTAAACTCATGAATATTTTTATTTCTATCTAATCAGCAAATAATTCTCCGATTGTATCACTGGAATTCCCTCGGGCCGAATTGTTTTTTGAATAACACTGCTTCGTTATGAATATTAATCTTCCTGGTTTAGTATCATCCGCCAAGATGTTTCAAAGGACAGCATGAAAAATATTCTTTGGATGAATCCAGTATTCGGTGACTTTCAAGGTTTAAGTTCAACAGTATATAAACCGGCACAACCTATTTTCAATTGTTAGTCGCCTGTGTGAGGTAATCATGAAGGTACATATCACAGTTCATTAAAAAAAATTATTGAAATTATGTGCATGAAGTGTCGATGGCGGTTAATCAATCTTTTGGTGCAATACCATCTAATTTATGAATTACTTTGACTTTCAGGTATTCGTATGTTTGTTTGCCCTAGTGGTTGCTGCAGCAACATATTGTGAAGGTGAGTGAATCTCTATCTCAATTAATATTAATAATAATAATGGTGGCCAAACTTCGATGCTATGGCTTGTCGGATCATTTTTGTATATGGCTCTCAATTTTTCTGAAAGAACGTTCCATGCAAGTGGCCATGGATATCTCTCAAATACTTTCACTATCAATACTAATGTTCCCCAGGGATTCATATTATCTCCAACCCACTTTTCATTGTATATCAACGACTTATTGAAAAAAAAACAATAACCCATTATATTGCTTTCCTGACGACAGCACACTTGTCTCGTCATTCTATTTGGAATCCAGGACATCGGCTGCGGATGCATATTATCACTGGCAGTAGAAGGTTGCATGTCTTAATGAGGATTCAGAAGTGATTTAGAATTGGGGTGAAAGTAACCAGGTTTAATTCAATGCCAAGAAAACCCAGGCATCGGTTTTCTCCAAAAAAATAAATGTCTCCCAACCGGGTATAATGATCTCTGGACAAATTGCTCCGCTTTCGAATTCGATAAGTTTGTTGGGGGTCAAAATGGACACCAATATGTCTTGGCACAGTCATGTCTCTGGAAATGCGAAGTCTGCTTCTCAAAAACTTGGAACACTGTTTCGAACCAGAAAATTGTACACCCCTCAGCAACTTTTGATACTTTATAAAGCTCAACTCAGACCTCTCATGCATGGAGCTACGCCCCTAAGCATACCCTGAAGCTGCTGGATTCTATCCAGAAAAGGGTCATCCGCCTGATTGGAGACGCGAGCATCACTTGCAACCTTGATAGTAGAGAATATCGAAGAAAGGTTGGAGATTTGTCTCTCTCCTATAGATACTTTCACGAGAAGTATCCAAGTGACTTGGCATATTTGAATTCAACAAAAGCGGTACATATCAGAAATACACGACGGACTGTAGATGCTTATCGTTTTCAGGTTCAACTCATTACACATAAGACTTCACTGTTCAAAAACTCTTCCATTTGGAGAACTGCGTTTACGTGGAATGAACTTCCTGATAACGTTTTTCCAAATGGATTCAATCTCTAGCGATTCAATTCCAATGTGAATCGCTACTGTTGCACAGGCACCACGCTCAGTACGTCTCAAGGATGTTCCTGCAGCGCTTGTGTTTTGTCCTTAATAAAATCTTCATTTCAAAAATATTCCGACTATTACAGCTTGTATACAGGCAACATAGAACGCAATGATGTCAAAAAAACAAAATTATGTGAATCTATTGGCATACAACCACCACATATACTGATAACTACATACATTTCTATGATTCCATTTGGTTCAAATAATCACTAACACTATACGGTTCCAAATCTATTAGCATTTGTTTTCTTTCCCAGAATAATTCATGCTCTTCAAATACTTGATTCGACTAGGCAATTTATTATACAGCTTAATCGACAAGTAATGAGGAGTTTCCTCAGTTATAGTTAACCTATGTATAGAAAGCACGAAATTATTTCTTCTTGTTCTGAAGAAATGTTGATTATTATTGTGAAAGAACAGATATCTTTTTTTTGATAGAAACATTGAGCATTCATAAATATAAAGGGCGTATATCGTCATTATCCCATCACTTTCGAAAACATATCCACACGATTGATTATACTTTAAATTATTCATCTTTCTGATAGCCCTTTTCTGAATTACAGATTTTTTTTCAGTATTACTATTGCTTCTCCAAAAAATGATTCCATATCTAGCAACAGACTCAAAATTGGCAAAGTATAAAAGTTTTACTGATTCTTTGTTGAGATATTTGTGAACCTTCCATAGCCTATATTAAATTCTGCTAAATTTGTCAGCTATATAATCAATATGTTCATTCCATTCCAAGAAATCACCAATTTGAAGTCCCAGAAACTTGGTGTCTTCTGGATATTCTTTCGCAATATTTTCAATATTCAAATTTGGAGCTCTGGAATCTGTAATTGATCAGTTCTAAAAAGTACGAGATTAGTTTCAAAATCTTCAAAATCAACCAATTCCTTGTGAAACATTCTTTTATACCAATAAACATTTTCGTACCTGATTCTACTACTTCAGGGAATGTTTCACAGCCTATTAATAAATTGGTGTCATCAGCGAAGACAACAATCGATTCATCTGTGTTCAAATGATAACATAAATCGTTCATATAACAAGGGGCCTACAATACTTCCTTGGAGTAAACCTACTTTTACTGCAGCATTTACATGTTCGGCTATGTTTGTTAATAGTTACTATTTATTGGCGATCAGTTAGGTAAGACTCAATCCATATCAAAGAATTTCCTCTTATATAAAATATAATTCCAGAATCTCGTGATTCAAGCAATCAAATTCTTTTGATAAACCTAGGAACATAACAAGAAGTAATTGATCGCAATATTCAATTTGATGGTAGAGATCTAGAACGTGTGTGCAGTATTAAATA
>WOGR01005131.1:0-14077 GCA_015342045.1 Leptinotarsa lineolata | reverse complement strand
AATCAACAACATGGGAAGAATGTGTCGCGACAGTATTTTTTCGATTTAATTGCAAAATTTCGCGCAACTCGATCTGTAACAAATAAAAAACGGCAAATCGAACCACCAATGACAAATGAGGCGACACAAGTGGCAATTCTGGGCCATGTTGAGCTTGACCATACTTTGAGCACAAAAAAGTTAGCATTTGTTTCCGGGGTGTCACGAATTAGCATTCGGCGTATTTTAAAAACCCACAAAATGCATCCTCACAAGATTAAATTAACGCAAGATCTGAATGAAGATGATTTCGATCGATGCTTGCAATTTTGCGAGTTGGTTAGTGAACAAGCGGTGGAAAATCTACATTTTGTTTTCAACATTTGCTTCAGTGATGAATGTTCTTTTTTTCTAAATGGCACAGTTAATCGCCATAATTGTTGCTATTGGGCTGATTCAAATACTCACATTTTTCATGAAGTGCATACTCAACGTCCACAAAAATGAAATGTATGGGCTGGAATAATTTTTGGCGACCGTATTGTTGGCCCATTATTTTTAGAAGACAATTTAACCGGACAAATGTATCTGGAGCTTCTGGAAGATACTATTAATCCCCTTCTCAGTGATATTATTGAAAATGACCACAATTATCAGGAGGATCTGTTAATATTTCAACAAGATGGGGCTCCTCCGCACTATGCTCTGCCTGTTCGGCAGTATTCAGATCAGACTTTTCCGGATCACTGGATTGGGAGGCGGGGCACTATCGAATGGCCATCACGATCACAAGACCTTCCGCCGTTAGATTTCTTTCTGTGGGGTCATTTGAAAAGCAGAAATTACTGTACTCCTTCTGTATCACTCGATGATTTACGGCAACGAATCACAAATGAATGTCGCCAAACCACTCCAGAAATGCTCCACAATGTTCGAGAACGTTTCCAGAATCTCTATTATTGCATGGAAGGTGGAGGTGAATAAAGGAGAAGCTGGAGGAGAATAAAGTAAGTAACTTCAACTTTAAATTTGATATGGTTCGTCCAAATTTTAAAAAAATGTCCACCGTTGTATAGAGAATTCCAAGATCTTTCAAACGATGTGCGACTCTCCCCCAGTTCCCTATCAAAATTCCAAGGGTCACTTCAACCCCTCTGCTCTGGGGTTGAAGTGACGACGCTGTAAGTGGGGAAAAAAACTGCCCCCCTCCAATAAAAATCGACCTGTCTGAGCGTTTTTTAGGATTTGCAAGATAAGTACCCAAAACCTCCATGCTCCATGTCAAGTTTTCGATGGCCCACCCTGTATAGAAATTTCCATTAGAGTACGGTTCCTCCTCAATGAACATCGACAAATTCATGAAATTGCAGTACAAATAAAAATTTTTGCTAAGGAAAGTTGGAAGTGACACTGAAGTATCCAATTTCGCATGAAATCCATATGATTGGTGAAACTTGATTGGTGAAACGTGCATCGAGAAAAATGTTTCTGGTGTTTGGGAAAAGTGTTTATTTCTGAATTTACGCCAGAGGTTTTAGTTTTACCTTCATTCAATTGTTATTTCATTATAAATGACAATTTTTACTATTTTACATCCGTCTACTTCTTTTCTACGGTTGAATACTTTCATTCACTTGGCATAGGTGTTCTAGAAACACATGCAATTGCTGCCTCTCTTCATTTCATTTGACATAGTAAACCAGAAATTCCCTTGTCACTAACATCTGTGGTCATAACTATTAGCAGATCTGGATCGACACTCATCCCCGAGAATGATTTCTTTAACTTCTTGAAGGTATTTTCAAAATTTTCAGTAGATTTAAATTTTGTTCCAGACTTTAGTAGTTTATATACAGGGTACAACGCGATGACCGTCGGTTAACCGTATTTTGGGAAATAATAGGATTCATATCCTGAAAATTGGCAAATACCTACAGGTTTCAAATATACTTCCGGTTATACCGGAAGTTGGTACCAACTTCCTTAATTCAAATGTAACGCCCTATATATTTTCACATTTTTGAATACCTGGCATAATTCTAATGTGATTTTATGTAATAAGACCTATACTAAAAATGAACCGTTCTCGATATTCATTTGTTTACTCAAAAAAACTAGATATTCGGCACTCGAGTGATACCTCCATTAAACTCAAAAGTTTGATAAAATATATAAATAAGCTATCATTGCTTCACATAAGAAAACAAATATTTCGAAATATGTACCTCTACCAACTAATACCTACAGAGTAGGCTCTGTAACATTTTCAAAATGTTATTGTATAAGATGTTCGGAATCGATAACTAATTCTGAAGATATAAAAATGAGAAAAAACTCAGTTTTTTTCAAGTGAAACACCCTGTATTTTAGGATAGTTTTGAAATTCGAAGATGATTTTCACTCATTTTTATAAAACATCTGTATCAAAAATCAACCGTTCACAAGATATTTCAGTTTTTCTTTAAAAAATAAAACACGTGCATGACCACCACAAATCTACGGGCTACGAAATCTTCACTTCGAATATGGAGAGTAGATGCGAGGAAAACTGTCTCATATAGGACTTTGTATAGGAGGAAGCTTGAAAAAGTGTCCAACTTTCAGCAGCAAATAACAGTTCAAAGACCCTCCAGAGTGGTGCTAGCATAGGCACAGGGTATGATATGAAATAAGCAGTAACTGATTGAAGTATGATGAATAAGGAAATTTAATATATTTAATGACTAGAGTAGTTAGTGACAGTATAATATATAAGACCCCACATGTTTACGTAGTTCAAACCACCGACCGTATAGAAGTAAGTGTTTACTTCCATACGGTGTCCAAATTAATTTCGTCAATATAACCTAAAAGTATTGATGTGGTGAAACGAGGAGACATCGATTGAATTTTCATATCAGCTTTAAATAATACTTTTTGCTTACTGTTATGATACATTGCAATAAATTGTAAGCAATATATTATTCAATTATTATCAACATGAATTTTTACATCTATTTTAAAACTGACATTTAAGAAATTTACTTTTATTTTTTGCTTTTGAAGAAATTATTTATTATTTTTCACCTGTAATAGGCGCATTTTATTTATGTATTACTTCCTCGATGTTATATTGATCAGGGGTTAAGAAATGATAAACAAACAAGCAATTGAATATGAAACTTCGGTTTTCATTTTATTCTTATTTTAAAAAGTGCGCCATAACGAGACGGAAGTTCTTTTGTCCTTTTTTATTTCTCTATCATATTCTAATAACTTTCAGCGCCTTTTTTAAATCTACCCGTTTGCTACTGTAGCGCCACCCTTATTTAGCACATTTTAACGGACACTTTTTCACACAAAGGGACGGTTCTCCTTACCTCTACCCTCCATAATTTCGAACAGCTACAGAAAGTTTATCAGAACTATTAATTTGCCGTCTTGGTTTTTATTGAAGACAGGATTTCGTTCGCACGAAGGATTTGCAGAAGCGAGTGATTTAAAAATAGGGCATCAGATTCCAGATAATATTAAAAAGATTATGGTGAAGTAAATAAAACTAATTTATTGAAACTTCTATCCATCAACGTCTTGGATCAACCTTCATCCCAAAAAACAAATATTTGTTTGCAAAGAATTACATATGGATATCATGTATAAATCCATCCAGATGCAGTAACTATTACACTCAAGGGAAATGACATCTTTCTTTACAAAGATGCCACCTCAAAGATCAACAAAAGACTGGTCCAAGCGTATTATATCTGAGGGGGGCTACTTTGAAGGGGATAAAATATACATTGATGAATGAAGAAAAATGAAAATTCACCCTATTTTTTGAACAGAGGAGTATGTATAATGAAGTCATGTCTGGACAAAAAAGGGCCAGTAAACTTCTACTATATTTTGATCTATAGTCATAAGTCTTACAATATACTATTTTGGGAACAGGCAACTGATTGGCATGGTGTTTTCATACTTCCAAAAAGAATTATTCCTCTTCTGTTCAATATTAATCATGGCGAAAGTTATCATAATATTTTCAAAAAGAACCAAATGTTGATGCCAAGAGATTTATATATCCTAAAAAGCGTAACTTTTGTGTATTACTGCATTAGTCAAAGACAGTTCGGTAGTTGACATTTTAAGAAATTGATAAAATTTTTAAAATGAAATTCATTTGTTGTCACTTAAACAATGTCAAAAATGTGTAAAGTCATGTTATGGAAGAGTACACTTCAACAGTTATCAGCATAAAGATGAAACAAAGTGTAATGAGCAACAAATTCCAAAATTTTAAACATTAACATACAAAAAATACTGTTTAATGTGCTCCTGAATGTATCCAGAGCAAAAGTTATTATTCCATATTCTAATATGAAGTTAGAAAATTTGTATTGTTTTATTGAAAGAGTTTCATAATTCAAAAAATGACAAATATTTTAATGATTTTATTTATAAAATATATATATTTTATGTTATAAGCATTTTACATTGTTTGTTCGACTTGCCATATGTACATCCTGTTTTATTGGTGAATGACAGCTTTCTGTAGCTTTTTGTAGCATGCAGAACATACAGACGATATACTTGTTACCCAAATTATAACTTCACCAAACTGAATTAAAATTTACTGCAGAATATCTGACACTGAAATACACTACAGAAATGCTTGTTAGGTTAGGGAGTTACAGTGACAGCTGGTCAGGAGTTGTAGATAGAAAATCATCAGCGCTATAAAAGCATTGCCTCGCTAAGACCTTCTTCATGGTCATCTGTAAACTATGCAGCAGAATTCTCGAACCAGAACCCCTGATCGACAAAATTACTATGGTTACAAGTAAAATAAAAATGTTGGGCTTGTTTGAAGCTACAGGTGTTCTTTTAAATATTTATGATACTGATATGTAAAAATTATTGGTAGAGTCATAAGGTTGAATTGTTAAGTATACTTTGGATCCAACCAGAATTCTGATTGCTAACTGATCTTTCAAGCCTTCCAAAAATAAATAGTTGACTAGAGTTTTTCACACACAGCATAAACATAATAGGTGCATCTCAATGTTTGATCTACTTCAATATCTAATAAATTATATTCTGGTTCAGTGTATAATTTGTGGTAAACAAGATTGTTTGATTTTTATTAATAGTTTGCATCAGCTAATTTGGAATAAATCATTCATTAACTTCATAAGTCAGTTCCAAATCAGTTACATTTAGATTGTTGAGTTGGAATTTGAGGGGTAGAATCTTGCATTATCAGTACACACGATAGTATACAGGTTTTTCATGAAGAAATAAGTCGTTATAAAAATTACAAACAACATAGGGTCTAGTACAGACCCTTGAAATACCCCGTTTCTAATGATGTGAGAATCTGATGTTTTCTCATAAAATAACAGAAAGCTGTCAATTTCAAACATAAGATTCAAAAAATTTCAATAGGCACATACAAATAGGCATAGGTAAGTTCTTACAAATAAAACTATGTCGATTACACTAAAATGGATAGAGAGCATAGGTACATAAAATAGTTTACTGCAAGGATATGAATGCTTATGGTAAAATAAGTGATTATTACCTCAAATGTCACATATTAAAATTTTAATTTCATCGAGTCTACTTTTTAATCTCAATCTTTTTTAAATCTCTAACCAATGACTGAAAAGAGGATATCAATTTTGGTGACTCTTTCAGCAATGACATTTGAATGAATTCGTCCATATCTGATTTTTCTTCTAGTACTTTAGAAAAGTTGTAAATGAATGTACCATTGAAACAATCAGATATCAACAAATTTGTAAAAGGCATGTTCAACAAATCATTCAAAATGATTATATGTAATAGACAACTTTGGAATTTTGACATTGCATGTACACAATCTATATCAAATGATTTAGAATCGCTTGATATTTGGAAATATTCAACGAAATTTTCCATTTCAAGTACAGTTTGAGTTGTTTCACTATCAAGGTACCTTTTACATTCCTTTTTAGACGTTTTCTCACAAAAACGGATCAAGCGAACCTCCCCTTTGAATTTATGCAAAATCGCCCTACATAGTACTAGAGAATAACAAAGAGACCAGCTAAGTGGCGAAAACTTTTGTGTATAGAGAAGAACAACCATGAACAATTGCCATGATTCCGGAAATACTTCTACTTTGTCTGTCAAAAAATCCAATCCAAGTATTTTCAAAATAGTAAATCGCCTGTCTGCTTTATTCATTGCTTCAATGTCTGTAAAAGATGGAACATCCACACTGAAACGAGGAATAGTTTTTGGGATAAATCGATTTCCTTCTCGCATAAAACACTCTAGCTGTGTGTCCGAGTTAATGAGAATTTTCTGAATGGCGCTTACAATTTTCTCACTCAAAATGTGCGAGTGTGGTGATCTAATATTTTCAACTTGAGCTTTGAAACAGAAATATTTATTGTGTATGAAGATGTCCATCAAGTTAGATGAGTAACGGCATTTCCTGTAATTTTCAAGAAAAGCCTTGGGAATTTTTTTGATCAAATTGTTATTTTCACTGTCTTCTTCATTTTCTGGTAGATCTGGATTATTGGTGAGTCCTAGATTAGCGAGATATTTACTTTGGCAACATTTGTAATTCCTCATAGCCTTCTGTAATTTTGTTTTCAACAAATCCTTTTTCTCAGGACCCACAAGATTTGTTATATAATCTACAGCACTTTCGACCCTTTTTTTTTCAATCCACTTTGCTATTGTCATAATACGAGTCTCAAATTTAACTCTGGATGGCCCAAATATGAACCTCGGAAAATTGATGAAATCAATCTGTAGAATGGCTGCTAAGAGAGGTAACTTGTTATCAGTTAAACCCAACGTCTGGAGAAATTTGTCAGCTTTAAATATACTGCACTTTATGAACTTTATATTGGTCTCTCTTGCATTCTGAAAATGTATTTTTTTTTCAGAATTAATAATGCTCATACCTGGTATAAATGAAATATGGGAGCACATGAAATAATCCGAATTGTAGCTCAAAATGGGGCACCTCAAAACGTGGGCAATGCTGAGTATGGCTGCACATTCATCAAAGTCACAACGTACAGTTTTGATATTCCGTTTAAGAACAACGCTTTGAAATACTTCATATATGCACATTGGAAGGTAATCATATGATCTTTTAAGTGATGTATAATCAAAATGAACCAAATTCTTAATCCCATCTGATAGCTTTTCTAACGTCTTCTCAATTTTATGATTGCTTATTCCTCCTTCAAACACTACGTAGGGAGTCACTTTGCAAGCAGACAACATTTCGAAAAACTCATCCAAATAGTCGGCAAATGTATCATAGTCCCCTCCAAAACGGCAATTTTTTTCGGGCGAATATATTTGGAATAATTGACAAAGAACTGACTTTCCTTCTATTACTAGATTGGTGTCGTGGAGTTGATACTCTTCATAAAAATCATTTGCCTCAATGTATCTCGTTAAACCTCTTATACCCATTCTTGAAAGTTCTAAAATATATACAAACCTTTTAATGCAAAATGTTTTAGAAAACAAAATTACTTACTTTCAATCTGTAAACTGAGGATATGTGTATATCTAAAAAATACTCCTAGCACTTCGTTTCGTTATAGACATAGGTATAAACGCCACGTCATACTGAATCGGATTTGTCATTTTATATTCCGGTGGGATTCCCAGAAATTTAATCGCCAAGGCATGTGATTTTTTCCACTAGGCAGTGACAGCACGATGATGTAGTTCAGAGTTGCCAACTGGATAAACTGTAAAGTCCTAACACATGAAGCAAAATTCCGCTACCCTGCTTCATATTCTTTTACGCTTGTATCTCAGAGTAATAATATAATATATATTTTTTATTACTCTGAGGCTTGTATATCTGACGCTTAGTCTAAGATCTGACGCAAATTAGTTCGTGCATACCGCCTCATCCAAAATTAAATACCATAGAACTTAAAGTTTGTGTACCGTTCAGATACACAAAATTGGAACTGTCAGGAATCAGGACCTAATTTTTCAAAATCACAGCAGTTGATTTTTGAAAGCTGCCGTCTGAACCAAATATTTCTTAGCTCGAAGAAATGATTTTGGAATTGGAAGAGCATCATCTCAAAATCAATAGAAACTGAATAAACATCACATCAAAATTTTATTATGATTAGGTACTTATAAGAGAAACACTGATGTAGTTTGACATTCTATATGTTGACCATGCGAAATTTTGAATATGATGTTAGTTTTCATGGAAAAACGCTTCCCATAACTCAATAATTATTCAAATTTAGATGCCAGCGCCATGATGTCGAAAGTACAAAACACAAATGTCTACGCTGAATCGAAGTCGCAGTATTCCGTGATTACGTAACTATATGGTTTTTGTGATATGGTTACGATTATACATGTCTAGATTATATGTTCAATTATATTTGCAAACCAGTGTGTTTTGAATTAGCTTAACTTTTTTCACTGGAAATTTCTTGATGACCATTTTAGAGAAGTGATTTGTATTTATGTATTTCGTGCAAATACTTCTTCTAAATGTTGTTTACCAACATAATTATCTTGGTATTGAGTGAATATTTTTATCGAATTATGTGAATTTTCAAAGGTGCTTATACTTTTTCCAAGGAATGATACAAACTCTTCTAACTTTTTGAATTTCTGAAGGTTTTTTCGATGTTTTATGTCTTTTTGTTTCAATAACGTTTTTATTGAATTCCGTATACTTATAGGATTTTATATTTCCACTGATTAGGTTGCTATACCACTTTATATGGCACACCCTAGTATCGATGATTTTGAACCATTTTTCGATATAAGATATATTTACTCTTCGTCGCATAATTCAGAAAAAATTATTTTTTCCATATGTGAACAACGAAAAAACCGCGAGAGTCCTCACGCTCCAGCGCTCTCTCGTGATGAGAACTGTCATGGTTTGCTATCATTGATATTACGACTTTTCATCTGAATGTTCATAAAATAACTGTAAAGGGCGCGGTTGTTCGTGAAAGTCATTCAAATCAAAGGGTAAACTGGGTTGATATTAGATTGTAGAGTATTTTCAAATGAGAATATCTGAGGAAAAAATGTGTAGAGAAGGGGGTTTCCTCTCTTTGGAATTTCAAAGACTCAATATGAATTATTTAAAATAATTGAAAATACTTGCATCTTCCTCATGTAATGACATGACCCAAAATATTAAAATTGAAAGGGATCCATGGAACACATTCCAAGATTTTAAATTTTACAAATAAAATTTATTTTTCTAGTGGCGCCCACTTCAATTCAATTTGAGTATTCGTGAAAACTAAGCTTAGTTCGTGAAATATCACATTCTGTGCCTGTGAAAGTAGTTTCCTTTTCCGCGAGACTCCATTTTGTTTCTCTTTACTAAGTAAGGTTAAGCTAGGTATGCATGAATTTTTTCAAACAAATTTTTATTTTGAAAATTATAATTTTTGAGGCTCATTTAATAACAGTATTGATCGACGATTGATATTTTTCCTAAATTATTAAAAGGTATTGTTCAACAGTTTAAAATATTTCCATTTTTCAGCCAAAATGTCGTCACATTTAGTTTGGGGAATTATCCGAAACAATAACGCTTTTCTATTGAAGAAAAGGAACATTTCCAAACCATTCAGTACGGTAAGTATTGCTGGATTATTTTCTTACGAAACTTTAGTGTCTTAACCTTATTTCAAGATATTTATCAAATCCAATTTAACTAATTTCCTAAGGAAGTGAAATTGAGTGTGGATGGATTCATATGTCAGTCAAAAGGTGGATATATGCACTTTTTCGAGAATTGATTCATACACTAGTCTAAGGGTGGATTCATGCACCAACCTTGAAATGATTTATAAATTAAGTAATGTGAACGTAACACGAACATAAGCTGAAGTGTCAGGTCAATGTGCATTCATTTATAAATATCACTCTATGAAATGAGCATTGGTACTTTTCCGTTGATACTTTTGTTAACGTAAGTCTTGCCTCGCTTTTAATAATCTGAACGTGTGAGTTGTAAATTTTGAATATTGAAAATTCATATTTTTAATGTATTACTATTTGAAACGTACAAACCGGTGCGTATAAGGTAGAAAATTAATAATTAACTGCTATGATTTCTTTATGACTTGCCACTTACGAATTGAGATAGGATGCATGAATTCACTCAGTTACAAGTTGTAAGAAACCTCATTTTCCTCGTTTGTTGAAAACTTACAACTCTTATACAAAGATATTATGGATGAGTATATTATAAAATTCAAGCTCATGCATAAATGTTACAAATTAGCAGATAATGGGGTATATGACACTATGCAAGGCGAGATAAGAAGCTGATATTTAAGTCCCATTTAAACCCAAAGCCGTGCACTTCTGCAGTCTGTGATATGCATTAGAGTAACTAAGTTTGGATATGCATTTGACATCTTGATAATTCAATTGCTTACAACATGAATCCGTGGATATGCTGTCTAAATTACGTCAACAGGACTATATTTAAGTCATCATTTTATTATAATGTCTAAAAAAGATATTTTGTACAAAAAATGGGACGCTTATGAAAAAGAAAAGATGCTAATCGAGTTCAAAATATCCTCTTTTCAGAGATACGTAGGTTGTGCACAGATGTTTTGGATACAAACTGGAATAGAAACAAAGCTTGTTTTAAACTTTCAAAAATAACATTGAGTTACACTAAAACCACTCATTCACCTATACAGTTTATATACCAAATATTTATTATGGAATTGAAAACGATATCATTCATAGAAATGTTACACAATGTGATATATCACTTAAATAGAACACTATCATCCTCAGTGGTCTGTTTTGAAATTCCAGCTTGAAAACGTTCATCTCGAAATAGACAAATTGATTTTTTCCTTTTGGTAGTTTCCCAAGTTTTCTGTATAAACAGTGCATTTCCCAAATATTCATCTCGCTTAATGCTCTCTTTGAGTTCAATGAACCATATTGAAACATTGAAATATACTTAATTCAGATGATTACTAATTGACAGATATTGTATATGGTATCTCTCATCTTTTATATTGAAATCCTAGCTTAGATTTTCAGTCAGTTTACAAAGAATGTTTATATGTTAAAAATCAACTGAGGTTAAGTTTTTTGAAGTAATCTAAGTTTTAAGAATGTCATATGAAACAAAACCCTAATGAATTAACATTATTGGTGGTTTAGGAAATTTCTCTTGTACATTATAACCATGTTTTTTGCAGGAACCCAATAACTTGACAAATCTCAACTCCTACAGATATAATGGAATCATCCACAAAAAATCTGTAGGCATTGTAGATGCAGCTGACAAGAAGGGTTTTACAGTTGTTTACAAAAAAGCCAGTAAACAGGTGAGTATTTCTAATTGATGGAAATTGACTTATGATTATGTAAAGTTTGCATGTATGCCTTTCTATATCCTCGTCTACCTCAATTAAAAATTTAGTTGTGTAAAATAATTTTAGTATTCCCAATAAACATCCTGCGCATATAACAGGTCTCAAGATGTGTAATAATATACCAAATTTTTTGAAGTGCATAATAAACTGCAATGAGTTAGTTTATCAAAGCAATTAAAAGATTTTCTTATGAATAGAGCCTATTATAGATTATTTCATTTTATGTATGGATAGCACTTTTTATATGTCTGTAAACTCCAACAACAAAATCTATATCTGATTGATTTAACTCCTTTCCTTCAATGGTGAGGTTATTCAATTTACAGCGGAGGTAAAATATCTAAGTATTATCCTTGATGAAAAGCGGCATGAAGCCTCACTTGGAAATTGTTTTTCACAAAGCTAGACTGTCTGTTTCACCAAACAAGTTGGTGTCTTCTGGAGATGTAAAAATTAGTTTTTTCACCTGAAGATGCCAACATGATTGGTGACACGGGCGTCAAAGAGTATTACATTTCTACTTGAACGTCACACTTTGTGCAATCTAATTGGTTGATTGATTTCTCATTCCTTATTATCCATTGATCAGCTGGATGATTCCAGAGTCCAAAAGTTTGGTTTTTCTTATCTTTTATCAGAGAACTGTTTCAATCTGTCCTAGATATCATCAGTATGGTTGGGTTATATTTGAATTCCTCTCTCCGACAAGAAAAATCTTGAATAAGGATTGAAAAGATATCTAGTTTTCTATTCACAGTGAAAGCTGCATAGAGACAGAAAGTAGGAATTTTAAGTCGGTTCCAAGCCTCCCTCCACCACTATGACGTCATTAATGACTAATTTATGATAAGTGGTGTAACTAGGGTGACCTTGAATAATGTCTGGTGCATAGCTGAAAATGTATTCATAGGAATATTTTTTTGTCTGAGGCACTGGGTGTGTGTGTGTTTATGTGTGTGACGTCCTGACAAATGTTTGACCTTGGGCAAGGCCCATACACGGTAGATTATTTTATTGTTCAAAGTCACCTTAATTACACCTATCATTAATTACTCATTATTGATGTCTTAGTGGTGGGGGAAGGCTTAGAACTGGCTCAAATCTCTTATCTTTCATGTGTACTAAGACTTCTCATTCACCGCTTGACGTCGAAGTTTATTTTACAGTAGACTGCCATTGGAATTTTCCTTTATTATCTCTGATAAGCTGGATTTCAATTTTCGATTTCTTAGATGGCTCTTCATAAGAAAACTCTGTCATTAGTGGTTATGAAATTGTTGAAGTATTCGTGATCTATATTTATATTTCACTTTCAGCGCAAACCCAAACAAAGCACTGTCACGAGGACAATGAAATCTGGTCCCAGGAGATCCCTCTACAAGTTGAAGCGTCTTTTGAAAGCTAATAAGTACCGCACAGACCTTACTAAGGTATGATTTAATTTTACTTGTAGTGAGCTGATTTATATATAATATTTTTTCAGGCTGCTCTTCGTAGGGCAAGCGCGGTACTTAGGTCACAGAAACCCCTCCCTGCCAAGAAGGTCAAGGCAAAGAAGGAATAAATAATTTTTTGTAAGGTCCACCAATAAAAATTTGACAAAAATATCCCGATTTTTTTTCCTTAAGCTTCTCAAATTTAGAAACTTCACTAGTGAATTTGACAGATAGAACTTGAAACCTCTGTTATGAAATTAATCTATTGAAAACACATTTTTTCACCCCAGACACGCGTTTCGCTAACCAAGTTAGCATCATCAGGAGTTATACTTCGTAGTTTAACAGAGGCAATATCGTTACCAAAAAAACAGACCAAACGAAAATGTAACAACTTGATATGATTATTGCATCAAATATCAATAATATTTCAACGATTGCAGTCAAAAAGAAATCAAAACTATTAGTAGGTATACCATATATACATGATATTTCTCAACGTACAAAACCCACATAGGTACTGAAACCAGACAAACTGAAAATGTTGATAATTCTGAGATTCACCTTGATGGTATATTAGATTAGAAATATATGTTGAACCAAAAAAGATGTTTTTTCAAAGTTTTGTTTCTATCAAAGACTGCTGCGACATAGTCTTTGAATTTATTTCCATTTCGGCATTTTTGCCACATCCACATGTATTGGACATCAACTAGGAAATTTAAAATAGAACATTTCTTTGACCAAAACAATATATTTTCTAGAGTTCTCAACATACGACTCCATAATATTTTTGATGAAGGACTATAACTCGTTGAAATGCTGTTTAACTTAATTGTAGCTTATCAGACTTGTATTTTCATTCATAACTTGCTGAGAAACAACATTCCATCGATAATAGAATTTAACACAACTTATAATTAACACCAGAAATAAAACTCACTTCAGAATGTTAACGTCCGGGGCCATTGCAGGTACCAGTATACTTCCTGATGAGTTAATATTGTAAAATAATTTACTGACTAGTATGAAACTGTTGAGAAGTGAAGCCTTCAAATCAGCTCTGAAGGAACATTCGGTTCAGAAACTTATGTTTTTTACCTATGATTTTGTGTGTGAT
Organism: Leptinotarsa lineolata; assembly: GCA_015342045.1. Lineage (NCBI taxonomy): Eukaryota > Metazoa > Arthropoda > Insecta > Coleoptera > Chrysomelidae > Leptinotarsa > Leptinotarsa lineolata. Next base: position 131 of record WOGR01005131.1, on the reverse strand, counting down.
ATTTTAAACTAAGATTGTAGCTGTTGCAATATTTCCATTGTCTATTTTTTTTAATTCAATATAACCTCTTCTCTTTTATTTTGGGAATTGGTGTAATTGTGATGCACTGTTTTGGAACCTTTGGTGTAGTA
>WOGR01005130.1:0-14078 GCA_015342045.1 Leptinotarsa lineolata | reverse complement strand
AAATATTAGCGTTATCCACCTATCTAAGTGGTCGCTGGTTTAAATCCGGCTCGAAGGAATTTTATACCCTGAAGAGGCATCAGCCTATAACAGGGCCCACACTAAAAACACACATATATTTAATGTAAAATACTTATCGTCTAATAAACGTATTTGAATTGAATTGAATTGTCTATCAAGTCAGGCTAGTGCGAGTACAGTGCGGTAAGCGGAGCGATCTAAAAAGGCAATAGACATTCAAATAGTTGAAGTGTTTTGTTATATCGAAAGTGAAATAAAGTTGAGTTTGATTATTGTTCAAAGTAGTCAATTATTATTGAACCCACGGGTAAAAACGTAACATTATTCTCGTCTGTTGTCTTAGTTCTTTTTCTCATTTTCACTTGTTTGAGTTTACTTCGAGTCTCACTTTACCATTTTTAGTATTTTCTTCAATTTTTGAATTGTATATGAATATTTACTGTATTTGATGCTTGTACTATTATACAAGGGGTGATCCCGTGCAATATATAATATAATAAATATTGATGTACATAGAATAGAACATAAAATTGGCATTAATATCGCAAAAATTCAAAAAGGCAATCATTATTTCAGTGATAGAGTTGTCTATTGACTTAGGATTCCATATAGCTTTCTAACTCCAGTTCTGTTTTGACTCTAATGAGTTGTGCCAAAAGAAGTTGTATACTTTGAGTTCATGTGTCATAATGAAATTGTCGAGCTATCACAACCCTTTTCAATTATCATCTGTTGAGATAAATTGTGAAACTTGGAAGAAACAGATGTTGACAGACTTTGTGCTACATACGATGTAGCAAGAAATACATAGAGTTTGCTGATGATGTTATTTTTTTCTTGACGAATATTCATGTATCCCACAGAAAAATACAGTAATTCGAGAAGAATGCTGATGAAAAAACTTCCGTTTACTTTCACTGAAGAAGTGTCAAGCACAACTAACAGATTTTGACTCAATGGGTTCGCAAAAGGAGGTGGTGGTAGTAAATGTAAATACAACCTTTACAGATATCACTCATAGCACAAATGAATTCAGAAAAGGATGCTTTCTTTATAACGACAGTAAGTGTTAATTGAACTGTCAAAAATCTGTAGAACTTATATGTATTTCACATGTCCACATGCTGTAATAAAACTGTTTAGATGGTATTTGTTTTCTATGAAATTATATTTTACTGTCAAAAATGTATTTTTCGGTTATGTTTCGTGTAAAGGATTTACTTAATGAGATAGTATATATACAAAAGCTTCAATTTATATATTTTACCTTCGAATTTTCCAAATAACATATACAATCAGGACAGGTCTGTAAAAACCAGCCTGAGCAGTAATGTCGAAATTTAAGCATGAGTAGTGGAAGGTTGAAATAAATAGTGAGAAATGACAAGTTAACATAGACTCTATTGGCACTATCACTAATTATTATGTTACACAGGTCCGCAAAAAAATGTTTTAAAAAATTGTTTTGATTCCGTTAACTGATCTTTATGTAGTTTTTTGCGCTGATTTTAAAAATGACATTTGTTTTTATCAATCACGTAAGGTTTGCCTACAAATTGAGGATGAAATAATTGAAAAAGTACAAAAAACGAGGAATTGTGTATTTATTTTCATCATTTTAACATGAAGTAGAAGAAAAAAACAATGCTACATAGCTAAACTAAGCATAATAGTGATACACAAGTGTTTTCTTTTTCCGTCAAAGCTTCTTTTGGTACTATTTCGGCTGTGTTCTTGTGAATTTTCCCTTTTTAACGTCCAACAGTAGTCTGCCATCATGTTATTATTCCACCGACCTTGGTATCTGCGTTCCATTTCTTTTATGTCTTGATGGAACCGTTCTCTTAGTTTCCTCACTTACAGCCCCTTGATTTTCGGGAAAGTAGTCCAGATGTGAGTGAAGGAAATGGACTTTGACACTCATGTTGCAGCCTAACATTTTCTATCAATTCAGCCACCAAAGTTTTGTAGTTTGGGTCTTTTTTTCCAAGAAAGCCTGTTTTAACAAGCTTAAATGAATTTCAGGCATTTTTTTCTTTCATTTCCATTTAGTGACAAAGCTTTCACCTTTTAAAAGTTTTCTTATGTCAGGCCCAACGAAGACTCCTTCTTTTAGTTTAGCATCGGGTCGCTACTACTACTATGTGTTTTTGCGTCTAAATCGTCTAAAATGTTGTCCAAGGTATCCGGAGGTGAAGTAATAGGCAAGTTATGTCCGTGAGGAACAGGGCGAACAGCTGAACGTATGTTGGTGGGGTATGAAATATCCTTTGTTTTTTAAATTGAAACCTTGCACTGAATAAGAACAAAAATAACAGTCATCACTGTGATTTTTAGGCTCTCCAGACCATGGGTACTCCAAAACGAAATATTTTTTCCTTACCTTGAAACCATTGTCTAAGTTCTTCAAAACACACAGAACACCATAGAGAATTGTATATTCTCTTTGCAGAACACATTACAAGGGGAGCCCAAGATTTATCTTGGTCCCCTAATTCAATACCAAAGTATGCAATATACACCTTCTGAACAAAATTAGAATTATTCCTTTGTTGCTTCTTGACAGTATAGGACCCACAAATATAACAGAAACTGTTAGGAGAGTTAACATATCCACTAGTAGCCATTTCTTCTCAAAACGGTAGCACAAAACTGTTTGATGTGTACACCACAGTGGCTGGCTCCACACTGACCGAGTCACTGCCTGCAACTAAGATCACGACCGGCGCCCAGTAGACAGTAGGTTTAGGGAGGGGGCAGACAGACTGACACATACATGCCTTGTTTCAGTAGGAACTGGATTTTTCCAGTTCAGATTCGTTTTTTGCTATATAATACAGAAACATCGAACCCATACCGAACCTAAAAACCCATTTGATAAGGAAATTTCAGGTGAAATTTGTGACTTATCTATAGGTGATAGAATTTTTTTACTATTTTTTTTTTCGTAATCTGCACACAAAATACTGTTAAAATCACTATTTGAATATCCTACAATTTTTTCATCGCAGACCTGTGTTATCAACACATGAAGTGCTCGCTCCTTTCTCATTTGATGATTTAGGTCTTATATACTTCTGATTCAGCAAAGCTTCGTTTCAGGCTTTGACTGAAAACATTTCTGACAATTTCTCAATTATTTAAACTTACCTAACAAACCCAGAACTCTTATAGTTTCCCTTCTGATGGAAGGTTGCTGTTCAGTCTTCAAAAAATTGATCAACACATCCAGCAGGACAGGATATTGATTGTAGGGTCTAACTACATGACCCGTTGCCCCTACCAACTGTCCTAAGGTACATAAAGCAGCCATACGCTTATCTGGTGCTGAAGCGTCGCTTAAAATTTCCAGCAAAATCTGCATCAGTTCGTGCATCCACTGCTGAAGTTCAGAATCACCACCGGTAACTTCGGCTAAATCTCCAATGGTTAATAAGACAGATAATATTACACCTGGGTTTGGTTCAGGTTCTTTTAGTTTCGGAACTAAAACCTAAAAAGTAGATGGATGTGTTAATGAACTAGAAAAAATAACCATTTTGATTTATTTCTAGTATTTATCCCGGAAAAAAAGCTACTGGTATATTCATAGATCTGAGCAAAACCAAGCTCAAGGCCCTTATTATTCTTTATATCAGAAATTGATTTTTTTACATATCCAATATCGATGAGACTAATGATAAATGAAGAAAACTAAGAAAAAAACTTATTACGTTCTGATATTCATATTCCCAGAATGTGAATGAAATGGATAATGATTTTCTCTGGAAAGAATATTTAGACACATAGTTTTGAAAGAGTTGAAAAATTTCAGTTCCTTTTCGTTTTTCTCAGGCTGGTTAATATGCTAAGATAATCAACCAACAGGAGCAGATATAGACAAAATAAATTTAAAGATGGGAATTGAACTATAAAAATCTACCATTTACAAAAAAATTAAAGTTTGTGAGATGGGAATTAAACTACTGAAATTGCAAAAATATTTAACTTCGTAGAGTTTATAACATCATATCAACTTTCAAAAATTTTGAAAGCGCATATTTTCGCTAATCGTTTACAATCTATAAAAAATACTTGCCTTCAGAATAGGTTCCATGTAAGGTCTGATCAATCTAGGCGCACTAACTACAAGATGGTCCAGCATCCTAGCACCCTGTTCCTTATTCCTCCCGATTCCAGAATGTTCTAGCTCAGTTAATAACTGAACCAATACTTTTCTGAGACTTGGCATAACGTACGCAGGGTTCTTACAACTCAACCTGCCTATGATAAAAAGAGCAATCTCTCGTATCTCAAATACTTCGTCTTGCAGTGCAATAAAAAGTGCCCCCAACGATTCTGCTTGGGCCAAGTTATTGTCGAAAGTAGGATCTAGCGAAACAAGGACACCCCTTCGAATGGTGGGCTCGGTGTCTGTCAATGCAACACTGAGAAGACGGTAAAGTACAGACGCTATAGTCCTGGTAATTGTTTCAGAAGTATTTTTGATATTGCTTCTTATTGCATGTCTGAGCAACCTACATATTGTTTTGACTGCTTCAAGTCTTATTTCAGTTTGTTCATGGGCTAAGAAGTGATTGGAACATCTTTGAATAAATGGTAGTAAACGCTGACCTTCAAAATCGAATGTGCCTAAGGTGTGTAAGGCTAATACAATAATGTGGGATTCATAGGAATCTGAAGAACTGCTAAGAGACATCCAATTAGAAGATATTTGCTTGGGATTACCAGGATGAACTAAAGGTCGGTTCAGTAATATTTGGGATAACATCTGCAACAAGCCCAAACTGATTTTGTTTTTATGAGCAGGTACTTTCTTAGCTAATTCTCTCAGACAAATTGTTAAAGAAGGAGATATCCCAGTAGCTAGCATTTGATCAAGAATGTTCGGTATATCCATTTTATCGTGATTATCAAGGGCTAGACCGAGAAAAGTTATGCACTTGAAAACACAGGAATCTATATTTGAACGCTTCTTCAATGTCATTTCGCTTCTTGGGAGCGAGGCTTTTAAGAGTTCCATAATTTTTTCTACGTAAGGATCCATTTCTTCCTCAACAGCAATAGCAATCAAACCTTGAATGAAAAATGAATTAAAAAACTCTACAGCTTGCAATGCCATTTTTGAACTCACCAATGGTAACGAATGCCTTGTTTCGATCCCGTTCTCTGCTCTTCAAAATATTGAACAAATAATTCATGGCGCCAGGTAAATGCTTCTCAACAAAATCTTTTTTGTCAAATGCTGCTAATCTAGGTAAGATTTTCAATAAAGTTTGCTGTACGTAGTTGTATCTAGAGAATTTCTGTTGCATAATGTCAATACAGATGTAGGGAAATTTTTCTGCAACTAACTGGTGACAAATTGAAGATTCGATTATGACAGGTTTTTCTGTTGTAAGAGCCAGCGAAACGTGGTCAGCAGATTTTTTATTAGGATTTGGATACATAAAAAGAGGCCTGTTGAAATTGAACTTTTCGCCTTCTAATGAACGTTTACTATCTGTGTTTTCAAGCAGAGAAGTATATTTTCTTTCCCAGGTAGCATTTGAAAGTCGCAATAATTCATTTTGAATCAACAGGAAAGCATGAACTCGTTCATCCTTTATTTTTTCTCCTCTGTCAGCAAGAAGAAGCTTACCAGACTCCTCGTAACATTGTTTATACCTAAGGTCAACGATTATTAGTGCAAATAATTTAGAGTTAAGAAAACAGAAAAAATTTCAAATGGTCAAAAAAATGATAAAATCTTAGAAAATTTAACATCTGTAGTCATGAGGAGTATTTGATCTGATTTACGTATTAATAACACTTTCTTAATGAATATGTGACGTTCTTTTTCGTGTTCCCTTATTTGACATTTCTTTGACAACTTGATTACTTTAAGAATGAGAATATAACGTGTGCCCCAGATAGATGAATATATGTAATACACCACAATCTCCCACGCTCATTGAATTACATTCTTTCAACTATATGATCATTGAGGCGCGATGGAAGTTTAACAGGGCGGCCTGATCTTCTCAACTCTTTTATGTTGGTTGCTAGATGAGGTACTTCAACTTGATCTGGTTCAAACACCTGATTTTGAATATCATTGGGTTGATTAGCCTGTTCATCTTGAACTAGAATCGTCACCAAATTAGTTACATTAGACTGTTTTGATTGATCTTGAAGAGTAACTTCTATTTCAGGTGCGAAAAACACGGATTCACTTTTGCTTATAGTTTCTTGAGATATGGGCGGTAAATTAGGAAATTTCTCATGAAATAGGCGAGCTACTTCCTGTTGTGTTCGGGTTTTATCTCCGTAACAAATCATTTGTAAAACTGTTATTTTATACATTTCAGTTAATGTAATCATTTGTCATACTTGAAGTTATCGAACTTTAAACTCAAATTAAAATACTGACAACTAATGTACATAACATACAAAACAATTTGACAAGGCGTTAATCTAACGTTACCACGAAAATTATTTTCAATTTTTTAAAGGATACCATCTACAAAGAACATTGCTATGGTTTTTGCTTACTTTCTTACTATCAACACCTCAACATGAAATAAGTTTTGAGTGTATTTTATGGAATTTCGGTAATCACATGATTTTAATTTATTTTATCTCAATTTTGGCAATAAATTTGGAGGCGATAACAAAGAATGAAGAGACCTTTCAAAAGATTTATCACAAGCCTATACTTGAAATTGGGGTTGTATTTGTCATTCGACGGGGGTTAAGGGTAGGGGTAGCATTTTTTCGTTGAAATATGTCAAATTATATTTTAATTTTGACGTGTTTCGGGATTTTTGAAAAATATGTACAGTAACCGAAAGAATGAATTTTTTCCATTTGGCTTTCACACTATATGTTCGTAATTTACCATAATGTTTTCAAAAATTAAACCAAATCTTCTCTGAATATATGGAATTCCACCGATATAATACTTGCCAAATGAATGATATCCGCACCCAAATAGCCAAAATGAAAATTTTTTTCAACTGCATCTGATCATATTGGACCAAAAATGTTTATTAATTTACGAATTGAAATAAGATATTGCGATTCCCTTTCTATATCTTTGAAAAAAGACTGACGGCATTTCTAATTGAAAAATGTTTATATAGCTTCAAGAACTTTTATAATTATCTTAAATAGTATGTAGGTAGAGTGACCTGTAGTTATTTTGTTATCTTGTATTTTATATTAGATGTTAAGGCTTTTTTATCATTTGCATCAATTTTTAGTAGTATTGACGTAACGTATTGACGAATCCTATACGTGTAAATTTCGAAAGGAAAATGAAGAATTTGAAATTGTATTGAAACATATTATGTGAGATAAAATGAAAACAAATAATTTTTCACTGCTAATGTATGTTGTTGTGTTTTTTTTTCTAAGAAGAAATTGATCCTGTTATCCAACTAACTTTTTTCTTCAGAAAAATTATTGGATCACTAAATTAGTTAACATATTTTATATAATTTATCAAATATTTTATAAATAATGATGGTGGAATCAATGCCCTTAAAGTTATCTCGTACCTACAGTATATCACATGATCATTTTGCATTATTAGTTTTTGCACAGCATCACTGTTTTCTGACACAACTGATTTTGGACGATGTTCACGACTGAGATCAGGATTAAATTTTTTAGACAAGCATTTCACGGTGTAAAGATAGAACGTCAACAGTGGACGTGAGACACAATTTTCCAAGTGACAAAATTTTCTGCTGAAAGTGTCAACAATACACATTACGCTCAAATAACAAAACGTTCAAATTTTCTGAAGGAAACGTCAGATGGCATCTGATAATACTTAAGTTTGCCAATGCACAAAATTTAAATTGCCCCTCGTATGAGACCTCAAGAAATTTGTCTTTGAACCAAATATTATTTAAAATAAAAAAAACTGAAAGAAGTCTCAATTCATAATTTTGTCAAGTTGCATTCAATTTTTATAGAATTGTAGATCTACCAGTAACAAAAAAAATGTATACCATTAGTTTAGGAGGTGGCGTATGTAGAATCATGTTTCGTAGGAACCCCGAAAGCATTTTTTTCTCAATATGAAACTAAAAACTATAAAACTGTATTTTTTTCATTATTATTAATGTTTTGGAGAGAGTCTGAGCTTCCTCGACTGCATACGTACATATTTGCTAGCTTGGAACCGGGACCTTTTACAGATATCAACTCTAAACTCGCTTTGAGACGACAGGTACCTAAGTAATATTGATAGATGACATTACACTAGACACTAGAAGTCATCTTTGATGCGAATAGTTGAGAATAGATTTATTCATGATGTTAACATCACATTGTCACATTCTAAAAACATAAATCGAAATAAGCCACATGACTGTATCGAGGAGCCATACATACGTAAACGAAAATGAATATTTCGAAATGAAATCTCGAAAACATTCATCTCTTCCAAAGTTCCTGCCGAAAAACAACTACTTTCCCATGCATTTACCAGATCCTACTTTGTAGGAACGTTGGGAAAGATGATATTTTCGATATTCCATTTCGAAATATAATATATTTTCCTCTACGTATGCATTTCTCGTCGATTCAATCATCTGACTTCTTTTAGAGTGTTTGTACATGAGTTGTTTCTTCCCCGCTTTTGGGGCTTTGTTCACGAGATGGCGGTGTTACTGATTGACAAATCTCTCTTAGACTAAGGTTTCATACATGCAGTTGTGCCGCGTCGCGTTGAACTTAGTCGAGTCCCAGGCACACTGTTGTTTGGGTCTGGTGTTTCCTGCACTGATGAGAGGTAATACCTTGAAAACGTTCTGTAGGTGATCCAGTATCTACTTGATTGTTTTCAGCGTGGTTCTGCTGCTGAATAAACGAGAAGCATCTGCAAGAATATCCTCCCTGAGGAAACTTGCATAAATGTCTGTCGGATATGATTAGTTGTCCATTGGTATAAGTCTGGAAAGTAGTTTTTTTCGGAAGGCATTTACCAGATCCTACTGTGTTGAGGGAGATGAAGGTTACAGATATTTCAAAATATTTTGTTTTCTCATAAATGTTACTAGCAGTGTTCTGACGTTTGATTCTTGAAAATAAATCGCCGTTATTGAATCAATTCCGTTTTGCCACACACTCAAAAAAAATCCTCGAAAGGTGTTTGTCAGGATGCTTGGTAATCTGATTTTCACATTCATTTTTTCCAAAATGAAGTTCAATTATATTCGGAATAGAAGTGAAAGTTGTGTTAAAGGGTTTTTTACATACAGATTAAGTCGATATGTTTTTATTCAAAATGATTTCATCATTAGTAGTTTTCGGAAAAAGTACTATTGTTGGAATTTCAAAGCTTCACATTCCCTAAACGATTCTCGTTTCCAGTAAATTATCGAAACACGATAGATATTTGTGTCAATTGTCCGAGTGAAAGCTTGAATTGAAGTAATTTTAATTTTCTTGTTCACAAAACGATAATAATAATCTTGTAAATGTTTCTTTTTCAAACTAAATCTTGTTTTTTTCAGTCTTGATTAAATGAAAGTGTTCTGAGAAACATGTCAGATTTTCTAGCTAATATTCAGTCATATCTGGAAGGTGATTGACCAAACACAATCTATCTTAATATATGACAGTTATTTTATTTAAAATGATGAAGGTGCTTCGCGATTAACGAAGCGATATCCTGGATCGGGAAATCCAACAAAGTTCATATGTCGGTACTATTTACCAAATTCAGTAATCAACATTTTCACATTTAATTAAAATTAGACTGTTTTGTTTTCCGCCCTGAACGGGAGCTATCGTTTAGTTCATATGCGGAGGTCATTGGACTTTATTTTGTTTTCCTATTCTTTCGCCGTTCTATGGGATGCACTGCGCCTTGCGTGTTATGCAATCACATCTTACACTTGTGTGTAGTTTCGGTTGCATATAATTATCTTGTATGCCCTGGAATATTAACCGACATAATTAACAGACAAGTATATTGAAGAATTGAATTTTTTCCATTATCATCTACGTGATTGATTAAAAATATGTTAGCAGTGTATTAATTCGTTTTCTGCTATTCAAATCTGAAAGTCAATCACACAGATGTGTGTATTTTGTATGTTTCGAAAAAACAGTAGTCATATGAATTGAAATAAACAAAAAGTTAAGTGAGACATAATAACATACAGTGCTTTCATAAAGTATGGAAACGATCCACTATGTTACTAGTTGAGCATTTCCGGGGGAGAAGGCTCAAATTGGTAGATTGTATATTTTAGTTCTCCACTTTTTTTTCAAAAAATTGATATTTCTTGGCCACTTTATAATATGCGCCAAGGATATTATCCTACGTAAGGGTTTGTATTGGGGAGCGCGTGCCACGAAGCTCCGCCTTCCCTTGCTACCAAACCGCTATACTGTAACGGCCTCCTGGCCTCCCAGACCTGAGCCTCAGGGATTTCGAGGCCCAGCTCCTGTCTGGGTACAGCGGTAGGTTTCATTGCCTTGACTTGCTGATTGTAAATCTCTATTAGTTTTAAAAACTGGCCCCGCCATGAGGGTATCCCCAAAGCCTCTCCGCTTTCGGGATCCCCCCTGGCCTACCACCACCCCCTAGTTCTTCCACTAGGGGGTGGTGTTTCCTCCGTACTAGCTTGGTCAAACAAGTTGACCTCGCGATTTTGAACTATCATGTTACTCAAAATATTGGCGCGTGCTCGTCCAGCCCTGGTCTGCATGTTTCCTAAATACAATTAAACCTTGAACAAAACACAACACAATACCTAAAATGATCCTGTAAAGAAAAATATCAAAACACGTGCAACTAAAACAAAGTGACGCTATCTACAATGTTCCTGTAAAGAAAAAATCTCAAAAACACGTGCAAGTAACACAAAGTAACGCTATCTAAAATGTTCCTGTAAAGAAAAATCTAGAAAAACGAAACAATAAATAAAAATAAAAGTCGTGATATTTAAAATGACCCTGTAAGAGAAATCTCGAAACACGAACAAGTAAAAAAATCAATTAATGATATCAGAAATGATCTTGCAAACAGAAATTTAAAAATGTAGCAAGAAGAACAAAGCAAAAATATCTAAAGTGACCCTGTGAAGAAAAATATGTAAAAAAAATCAATAAACATGCACAGATTCACCCTATTTCTTCGTCGGATTTCTCGCTGGAAACCAGTTTTTGTATCACGACAAATATTCATGTCACACAAGGTCAAAGGCCTTAGAGATATCCACCACAAGAGCTCTTGACTCTTCATGTTTCCGATTGCGTTATTCCAAATATGGGTGACATTCGATTGAAGATCGCCTGTTGATCTTTGTTTCTGAAAGCCATATTGATGATTGCTCAAGATGTTGAAGCCTCCTTAGTATTTAAGGATATGGTGGTTTACGGCTTTCTCCATGGTTTTTGGTATCACTTATAGCAAAGCGATTGGTCTATAGTTATTTGGAAGATTTTTCTTACCCTTTTTGGGAATAGGCTCAACGCGAGCAATCTTCCAACAAGAAGGAAAAACTCCTTTTTTGTAAGACAGGTTGAAAAGTCTGTAAAATACTGGTGCGAGTTTATTTTCTAAGTACATACTAAGTTTTCATTGAACATATTTTCGTCACTTGAGGTATTGAAATATTTTGAATGCGCAGTTTGAAACGGATTTGTTTCAACCTCCAACAATTTCAAGTATAGAAGGATATATAAAATATGATATATCGCCTACTTACAGTTTTTGGTTTTCTCACGATGGTTACATCTCTTGTTCCCCAAGACACGTTGTTCATGTTGAACACTGAGTAAATTACCAACAGCAGGTACATACTTGGTACTGTAATATAATATATGATTCCATACTTCAAGCAATAAAACTCTTGAGGATGCAGTACGGCAGCCACTATAAATGACATGAAGGTGAGGAAAAGAAACAGCGAAGAGGGCGCTAAAAATCCATCGTATTCCACTTGAATCATAATTGCAACCAGTACCATTACCATCACCAAGGCATAAACAACGCTCATTATGGCTGCAAAAAATAACTGAAAAAGATAGTTATGTCAGAAATTTCATCCTCTTTTCTTTTTTGAAAAACTGAAGCAAACACAAATAATTGTTGAAATTAATCAATATGTACAGTGCAGTTTTGCTTAAGTTCGCACCATATGGAAAACATTTTCATTATTGATTTTACGAAAAAAAAAAAATTGAAAGAAGCTGTGCATGGTACCAAATCCAAAATTCAATTATTGATTTTTTTCAATTGTATACGCGGTTTATCAAAAAATATGAATTTGGCTCAAAATTACATACCCTTTATTTCTGACAGTATCGAAAATTGTTATGAAAAAAAGTTGATCAGAACTGAAAACTGCATATGTATGCAATTTTCATGAATTTTTTTAAAAGTGAAACTTCTTTACGCGCGCTTGACTCGGGGAGGATGTTTGTCCTATATATGTTTAAGAACAATCCATACGAGAAATTTTGTATACTAAATTGGATTTTTGTTTATTTGAAATTAGAACTTTTAGTTTACTGTATGATTTAGATGTTGTAGTGACATTCGTTCTGGAAATTTCAAAGTCATTATTTACAATGTCACCTCTATAATATCTAAATTATACAGAAAACTAAAAATTCCAATTCCACATAAACAAAAATTTATGTTAGTACTCTAATTTTCCTGTATGGATTGCTCTAAAACATATATAGGACAAACATCTAGACCTCCAAGTAGTCACATTACTTCGCATAAGAGCGACTGTAGACAAAATGTTAATTTTTGTGCGTTAACAGAACATGTTAATCCGGAGGATCATAGAATGAATTTTGAAAACCTACATATTTTAAATAGGGAAATCAATACAACTAAAAGAATATTTTTAGATATGATACATATGAACCACGAAGAATACTCAATGAATGAAAGAGCTGATATTTAGTGTGGAACGAAAAGTAGAAATTGTGTTAATCATTATCGTCAAGCAGTTGAAATATTCAACAACAGACATCCAGAGAAAAATATACACCGTAATCAAAATTATGAAAAAATTCAAATGATGTGGGGATGTTGGTTATAAATTCACACACAAACGTCAAAAACTTGTTGCAGATGAGTTAACATGTCTTTCTTAAATCCCCTCTAAATTTTCAATGATAATTATATAACTACTTATCTTTGTGACTTTTCAAATCCTTATTCTTTAATCTTAGTGTTTTTTTTTTGTATCCCAGGTTCCCTAGGAAGACCAGTCCTGACTGATCGGGCTCCTTTTAACCATACTATTACTTTGTTGTTAGATTTTATACACATATGGTTAATAAAAGTTACTATTATTATTATACTGATCTATAAAGGTGGTCAAGCGAGCTATTCCATGAACTTTAGGCCTATTTCACTCATTCCCCCAAAATCATCGAAAGACTCGTCAAGCAGAGAATCTTCGACTTTTTGCAGGCTTGTGATTTATTGAGCATAAAACCGTTTGGATTTCAGTGCAATAAGAATACAAATGATGCAATATTATCACTGTTATACGAACTGTATATTGGGATCAATGAAGGGGGAGTTGCCGCAGCTGTATTTTGTGATTTATCGAAGGCTTTTGACTGCGATCATGAGATACGGATTTCGAAATAAAGCACATTCATGGTTCACGAAATATTTATCTGGTCGCACGCAAGTAGTGGAAACGAAATCAGAATCAAGTTTAGGTAATATACAATGTGGTATTCTGCAAGGATCTGTCTGGGGTCCAATTTTGTTTTAACTATATGTTAACCTGACGACACTTGACATTTCGGGAAATTTCACTCTGTTCGACGATGATACCACCAAACTATAGCATAAAAATAAGGATGCTGATCTTTATCATATCATCAATTCAGATAAAATAAAGGTCAAAGAGTGGTGCGACTTGAACCTTTTATCCTTGAACATATTGAAAACTAAGATAGTGTCCTTCAAATGTGTAGTAGCTGATATTTCTTTGAACCACCAGATTGAAAACTGAATTTTCTAAATTTCTAGGACTATACAGGGTGATTCAAAAGTACTTTGACAAACTTCAGGA